>JAFBJT010108949.1:0-23683 GCA_016785325.1 Chascanopsetta lugubris
ATATATATATATATATATATACATGCTGTATATTCAGTTATTTGTTGTTGTTTTTTTTTTACATATTTTAGTCATTTTGAAATAAAAGTATAATCTTAACCAAATAAACACTTGTAACTTAAACAAAGTATATGCCAGCCACTTTCTCCCATTACTACTACTACTTACTCACTATAGTTAGGGTTATGTAGGATATTTTAATCTGTTTTGATAAAATAGATTAATTCTCATGAAGCACTGAAAGTCATTTATAGAATATTATCAGACCATTAAAATGTACAAATATTCATTTTGAATGGGCTTCCAGTGATTACATTTTTAATAGGTTAAGATGAAGGTGGGGATGATAATTAAACAAAGTAATTAATTAATTGAGTCAGTGCTTTACAGTGCCTTACTACAATAAAGATCTTTTTTCTATTAATTAGAAATGAACCAATCTTGCACATTCAGCACTTTTGCATACTGCGATCTTTGTGATCCTAAAAGGTTCGAGTCTTATGATGTCATCAAACGTCAACTGTAGAAAAAACACCATCACTATTTTTATTATCATTATGAACATTTGAAATATTGTAACATGACCACAAGTAAACCCTAATTTACTACACTACACTAGGACACATGTATTGTGCATATTGGCACGAAACAAAGCATCCTCAGTAAATTAACACCAACTAAAGCTTGTGTCCTGGTGAATATGAAGCTTCTCATAATAGTGATTGCAACCTGTTATGTTCACTCTATTGAGAAAGGAAGCCAGGTAGACGTGTGTGCTCTTTTAAGGTGCAGTCTGTGCGATTTTGGTCATTATTGTCACCTCTAGAAAAATTACAGAACAATGACATTCTGATATTTTCATGAATTTATAATCACCTAAATGTCTCTATTTTTACCATGACCCTTATATGAGGCCATTAATTTATATTTACATGAGGAGTGGGTCCTTTCTACAGGGGCCGCCATGTTTTTACAGTAGTCCAGAGTGGACGTACTAAACATCTTTTGAGCTTTAATAACAGCTGAAATCTACTCAGGTTCTCCTACGTGCTCAGAAGGGTGAGGGCGAGGTGATGGATACAACATGCAACCTCACCTTTAGATCTCACCAAATGGTACACACTGCACCTTTAATCACACGTGAATTAAAAGCTGCAGCAACAGTTTGAGCAGCGGCAAAGGGCGATCAAGTGAGACTGCCGGTGGTAACAGAACTCCCAGCGGGCGATGAAAATCCAAAGAATCCGCTGACAGAGATGCCGGGTCAGAACCCAGCAGCGCCTCCATTTACCTGGCTGCAGGTACTCAATCATTTCAGTCTTTAAGAATATGATTTCCTTCTTTGATGGTAACACACATGTATTTTTAATGCACAAAAAAAACTAAAATAAACAGCAGTTCAGCAGAGGACAATACGCCATCATCGATCCTTAATCATCTGAGTTCAAAGGCTCGTGGTTGGACCGTCTGTATTCCGCAGCCCACACATACAAATGTTCGCTAATGTGGGTGGCCAGTCTAGCTAGATCCGTCTTGGTCATCTGTTGTTTTTGTCTCCATGCAAAGTGTTTGTGCACGTCATGAAAGCTCTGTGTGTTCAAAGATGAGCGATGCAGGTGATTTGCATATGAGTCACTGTCTTTGTGAGAGTATTTGTCACGTTCTGGTGCGTGCAGCTTGAAAGTATATAGCAGGTGCACAGGTCTGGAGAGAGAGCCGTCTCTCTGGAGGTTTGGGTTGACATCTGTAACTGCAACCTTTGCCAGGTTGGCCCCACGGGGGGAAGGGGGGGGTGGCTGACAAGTCGCAGCTTTGACAGAGGAACTGGAAGCGGTGAATTAACTCATGCCAGTGACAGTAACTGTGATGTTCTTAGAGTACTGAGGGTGGTGCAAATGGTGAGACCCCAGGGGCGGTGGGCTTGCAGTTTTTTTTGTTTTTCCTATAGAAATAGAGTCTAGGGGGGGAAAATGATGACGTCATCATTTGAGTTGGTTAGCTTGACAGCTGTGCGACTGTTGTCATTTTTGCATCCACTTTGGCACTCCTGTCCGTGACGTGTGGTCAGTCCCTGCTCTATGGAGAGCAAGTGTACCTTCAAACACTGAATCTGTGTTGTGAAAGGAACCGTGGAATCTGTGGTCAATGGCATGAAGGGCTCAAGGAAGGAGGCGATGCACACGCTAAGTGCATCCACAACACGCCTACTCTCCGCCCTGCTACTCTCCGCCTCGCAAAAGCAGATCCATTTTCCGTGCTTGTTTTCTTGTACTACCGAACCCGGCAAAATAATAGCAATGTTACCGAGGCTTTTAAGGGGAATGGGACATGCCTGTCTGATTGGTTTATTGCATGTTACGTCCAACCACCCCTCCCCCACCCGCCACCCCTCCACGCCTGCTGCAACAACCCTTTTCTGCAGTTCAACCAGAAAAAGCAAATTTGGAAACATCCTAAATGCACTTGCTGCATGCACTTAAAGGTTGTTAAAATAGAGAACCATGTAGTCAGCTACATTCCACCTGCCAGCAGGAAATATGCAGAGGTTGATGGCGTCTGCCCTAGATTTCACCTTCCCACACACTGACACTGAAAACCATCTAGAAATGTTATGAATCATCAGATCAGCCCCTTGGACACATTTGATAATAAAGACTAACAGCAGCCACCGTTGATACAATATTTTTGAAGACATATTTACACATTGAGTTGGGTTCACTTTCAAATTTTTAAAAAGTTCACAGAAGCACTCAATAACAACTTTTAGCGAATGTGAAATTAATTAAATTAATCAGAACTAGATCAAAGGACATAAAAGGTATAGAGATAAAATTATGTAACAGTAGCCAACACCTGGATGTACAATATAGACAATATCAAGAGTAACGAAGGCCAACCGGTGATCCTATATGCAATGAGTGCTCTTCACCCCTTGATCTCAAAGTACAATGTGGCGATTGATGCTCGAGTCCACATGCAGGCTTTAGCCTTGGAGCGAGCAAGTCTGCCTCCCATGCTGCCTGCTGCCGTGTGAGACCTTGGTGGGATGAACAATGCAGGCTGCCTCAGTGGGATGTAACCAGGAAGGGAGTGAGGTTAAGAGGGTGAGTGGAACGGAGGCAAGGAGGTGGCACTGTGCAGTATAAGCAAATCACAATCACTGATGTTTGAAAGTGCAATAATACAAAGGCATATACAACCCAATGGAGAACCGGTTTTAAATGATGAGATCGGAAAAGCTTTAATAGCTAGTATTTCAAATATAATAAGCATTACAATGTATGAAATGTTGCACTACAGCTGTTGTGTGGCTTTTCTACTTGATGTGTGACTGATGTTGTCCTCGCTCCTTTCCAGCTATAAAATCACGGGTAGACTAACAGTTACGAATCTATTTTGTTTATGCAGCAAAACATGTTACACAACCCCATCTCCTTCACAATTCAAAAAGAGTTCATGATGTTAACACTGAATTCATCAATTATATGTACAATGACAATCAATTTATAGAATAGAAAACAACCCTTACTTTTTAGAACTTGATTTTGAGATGAATTATAAATCCATCTTGTGAACCTTTTATGAAACAACACTGATGCTAGTGGCATCGACATGAAATAGAATACTGTAAAAAAAATAATTGGACTTGTGATTCATTTTCACAATTTTCTTTTCCCCCCCTGGTTGTTGACTCAGTTGAGATCTATTGACTTCCCTTTGCTTTCAAAAAGTTGATGGAATAGTGATAAAACACAAACAAAGCAAAGTCCATGACCTGACTCCTGCATGACTGGATTTGGTCGTCATTTGGATCTTTGAGTGCATGTGAATCTTTCATGTGAAGCTTGAGAGTCCTGACTTGATGTGAAATTCTGTCTGAACTTGTCTCCATGTACCATAGCTTCAGGAGAGAGGAAGAAAAGGAAAATATATGTCCTCTGGCTAATTTTTCTTTTACAAAGTATGAGCCATGTATGAGACATTATCCCCTCTACAAAGACAGGCATTTTCACAGTCTAGATATAGAGACATAGCATGCTAATATGTGCTGATAGACCATAAGCAGTCATATCAAATCAATCACCAAGACAGCCCTCTATCAGCTTAAGAACATATCCAGAGTGACGGGTTTTATGTCCTAAATAGATCAGGAGAAACTCACCCATGCTTTTATTTCCAATCGGCTCGATACTGTAATGGTCTTCTCACTGGACTCCCAAAAAAGAGCATTAAACAGCCGCAGCTCGAGTCCTGACCAGCACTAAGGAATCTGAGCACTTTTTCTCCAGTTGTAAAGTCTTTACACCGACCGCCAGTTCGCTACAGAATCTATTTTAAAAGGCGCTGTACAAATGCGCTACACAAATAAAGCTGCCTTGCCTTGCCTAACATAATAGCATAATGTGCTCTGCATTAGTCCAATGCACTTCTCTGTTTTACCTGATCACTGATGTAACATTATGTAAACACAGCCACAGCACATGTTACAGCCATAGTGCCATTACCGTTACATACACGGGTGAAATGACATTCTGTACATGTATGATGAAATACTGGAGGAACACAGCGATGGTTGATGATCTGTGAGGAAACAATGAACTCATCTCGACAAACAACCTATACAATTGTTGGGAAGGATCTCACTGTAAAGGGCACTTCATTATTTCTGTCTTGCTTAACAACCGTTCATTGTTGCTCTCAGCCTTAGTGAGGGTTACCTGAGAGAGGCTTGGAAATGTTGGTCCATGACGACACAAATTTCGAGGTAATCAATCAACTTTTGTTTTATTACACAATGCCCGTCTCAAGCGTAACGATAACATTGTCTTAGATGTGCTTATTTGACTTCCTCGAGTGTTTAGATAGTGTTTTTCTCTAAAAGGTTCCCCAGCGACTCCTTTTCCGTGCTACTGCCATGCCAGACAAGGGTTGCTGACTCATTCTTACACAACCTTTTCCACCACAGTGCCCCACAAATTGAAATACTTTCAGTCCCAGCAACATGGTAAATAGCTTTTTCTAATAAATTAAAGTTATGAAGTAGATCAAAAACACGTACAATTTGGCCACTTGCTATTGCAATCTGTGAGCTTTATGTGTAACTCCAATCAAATGTATGTACATTTCTATTATGAACTTCAGACCTTTCTGTCCACTTGTTTCTTGATTGTTGTTTTTTAAGTCATTTGCAATGATAGAAAACTAATTGTAAACAAGCCAATGTAATTCAGATCAAGTAAGGCGCAGTGATGTTCCACCACTATCTCTTTTTTGTTTTGTTTCCTCCAATATACATTTTAATCATCCACCTTTCATTCCATCATCCAACATAGTCACTGTTGCAATCTGCATAATATCATCACATTTCCCATGCATTGTTTTAGATATCTCTATTTCCACAAACAATGTGGCATTTTCAATAAATACCATGTTGCAAGAATAATGCTTATTTACACACCAAACAGACGTAGAGCAGTATTTACCATTCATGTGGAATGTTTCTGGCCGTGCATCAAATATAAGTCCAATAAAATGAGGTAAGATAATTCTTTGTTAGTCCCACAACAAGGGATATTTAGCACATTGCAGCAGCCAAGGGAATAGCAGAGCTAAGAAGCATCAGTAAACAAGCAATAAATAAATAAACATGCAATATGAACAGAAGGGAATATGAAAATAGGAGCAATATAAACATGGGGAAATGGCAATAATATATACAGTGGAAGCAGGGCTGCTCATAGAAAGATATTGCAATGGCACAGACGCATGAAGTATTGCAGGGGTTGACATGAATCTACACCTGTGTGAATTTGAAATGCACTTATTTGTCTGGTCCTTGTGGTCAAGAGGGAGCAGTGGAAGAAGCAGCAGGAAGGAAATGCCTCCAATCCCTTTCCTTAAGACACTTCGAGTGAATCAGTTTGTCACCGAAGGAGCCGTCGTGCCCGTGCTGCGATGGAGTCCTGCAGGGGGTGGGACTGGTTTTCTGTCAGAGCTGATAACTCAGACATGATTCCTCTTCTCTCCCACCGCCTCAACCGGGGCATCCCCCAGACCGAGGTGGCTTCTCTATTCAGTCAGTCCGGTCTTTTCATGTGTGAAGCGGAGTTGCTGCTGCCCCTGCAGGCCACTTCAAAGAAAACCATATAGAGTCAGAACAGGTCTACATGAGTGGCACCTTGCGCTCAAAAGGTGAGTGTCTATTGGAGGCTTTTATGTACCTTCTGTGTTTTGGCTGAGTTTTCGCTTTCTAAGAGAGAAAACTGATGTTTAGTACGTCCACTCTGGGCTACTGTGTAAACATGGGGGCCCCCAGAGATAAATATAATTTATGGTCTCATAAGATGCACAAAACTCCTCAGTCAACTGATTGCAATATGAGTCAGAATCAAGTGTTTACATTGTTGGATGTAGAGTATGAAAATACCCTTTGTTTTTGCTTCTCCAGGCTCCTGAAATCAATATATCCATTGTCTACTCAGAAATGCAGATGCGGATGAATCATTAATCTCTTCTTTTTTTCTTTTTTTTTTTTCGCTCCCATGGGTTGATGGTTCCAGAGTTGGTACAAAAAAGGAAAACAAAACAGAAAAGTATTCTACTAGATGATAAATGGGTTAGTGGGACTCTTACATTACAAGAGTAATTTGTTTACTTTAAAACATGACGCATGACCAAATGTTCCAGGACAGCACCCATTTCATTTACTGTGTTCCTGGTCGAGCTTGATGCACACTGCACACCACATACATTGGAGATGTAACATGCAACGATGGCATGTACTATCCTACATACAATACAGGTACTGGATGAATGTCTATCTGAGGATGATTAATGGAGCCACACAGTCATTTGGGGTTGCGTGGTGTATTCAGCTGGCAAAATTATAGGGACAAAACAAATGTGGTATCTTACTCATTTGTCAATTGGCTCAGTTATCACATAGGTGGTGTCACTGCATGACGACTGTGTGCCATGATCTACATCTTGGCACGTGCACACAGGGAGCTAGGCATACATATTTTACACTCTGTGGGTGGGTGTGGGGGTGTGTGTATGTGTGTGTATGTGTGTGGGTGTGTGTGTGTGTGTGTGTGCTTCCAGACCTCAGCAAGTAATACGTAATTCTCATGCCCTGGCTCAGGGTTACCTCATGTCCACCGGTGCAGGGGTAACTCCTCTGGCAGCTCCTTCGAAACATCGTTTTCTATCATCATCTATTAGAGATGGATTTCTCTATGACTCGCTCAACAGCAAGATGAGCGGTTTTTTGGGTTGTTTTTTTTTACATTTGAATCAAAATGGAAATGAGGAATGATGACCCTCAATAGCATGTCTGATTCAACTGAATCAAGCTCCGTTTGTGGTAATGTAACCAGGGAGGGGAATCTCATTCTGTGATCCAGAGCGTAATTCAAACTGAGATGAAACTGAGCTCCGTTGTAAAGGACACACCCGCGCTTTTTGTGTCTTGCTAACATGATTTCTCACTAAGACCCATGAGAACATGAAGTACATTTTAAATTATGTTGTTGGATATGTCAAATCTGGTCACAGGAAAAAGATATCATTTCTTTTTTGTTGGACCCCTAATGCTGTGCATCACAAGAACACACTATATTAGTCAAACCCATTAGATTCGCCGGACAAGGTTTTGCAGACACACAAAAACAAAATAACTATTTCAAGATTTTATCAAATAAATCCACGGAAATGTTAAGAAAAAAGGAATTCGACTTTCTCATGCCTTGATTTTAAATGGTAGATACATATTCTTGACATTTTAAGTGCTTAAAGCTTTTGTGCTGTGGATCAGATAAAAACAGTTGGGGGGAAAAATCTATGTTAACATGTTTTTTGTGAAAAACTCTGGACTCTACAGAACACTTTAAATGTGTCTACTTTAAAGAGAAATGCAGAGAACTACATTTTGTTATGGTTGCACAACAATTCACAGTGACTTGTTGAATGATCCGATTGAATCTAAGACTTAATTTGTTATTTTTAATGAGTTGTTTGCAAAATGTGTTTTTATAGTCGGTCACTCCGTACTTGACATCACACAATCCACCAGCATCCACCTTCCAACTGTGGTCAAAGTTACTGTGAATACTGTATTCTGTGACTGACTGCGGCTGATAACCTTCTGAAAAACCATTGTCGTTTGTGTGGAAATGTAGAGGAAGTTGGTGTGGTTGTGGGTGGATGTGCACTTCTTCTCTAGGAGCTATATGGTTGAGTGACTGGCATTTCCGGGGCTACACTGGCGCTATCCAGTGGTTAGTTTTATATACTGCTGACTTGGATCTGTTCCAGGTGGATATCAGTTCACAGGATCCGCAACCTTGCATCAAATACCTTTTTGCTAATTCCCTCAACATTTCTACTTGAGTCTGCTTGCTATTTAGTGTTGTAAATTTCAGTTAATGTAATTACAGGTTGAGTCTCGGATGATTAGAAAATGCTGTAGTTTCCGACTGTCGCCCATTCCAGCTCCTGTTTTCACTCTCTCACTGAAATACTCAGTGGAGCCCCTCCCTCACAGAAAAACTGAGTCTGCTCTGATTGGCCAGCTGGCCCTGAGTGATGGCAATACATTTCAGCAGCCTCTGTGGTGAAGAGTCCACCCCTGCTGTGAAAGGTTGGGATTATGAATTACGGACATACCTCACATACATAAAACATCCGTATAACTGTCAAAGAATAAAAAAAACAAACCTGTAAAATGGATTTAACAATTAACATGTTAGACGATCAAAACACAGAATATTCAAATTATACGATCACTTCAGGATTATATCATAAATAAATGCAAAGGGAAATACACTGAAAAATGCCCTAATTGGATTCTAAATTGACTACTCTCGTGAATTCCATGCAAGAAAAAGAGCAATCATGGTCTGAAAACATAGTCTTTGCATTCGCTCCCTAAATATAGTGATTTGAATGAAATTAGCCTGCTTCCACTCTGTCGGACTCGCTGCCAGTGCTGTGTGCCCTTTACACTGCATCAGTTAGTGAGTACATTTTATGGACCATTTAAACTTGGCTGAAGCAGTTAAGATTTTCAATGATGGGGCTCACAGTACTCGCCCCAAAGAGAGGGGCCCTCCCATCAGGATAAGCCTGCCTGCCCTTCCCCATGCAGAAGCGGATTGAGATTCAATTGTTGAGTGACATTCGCTTCGTAACAGAATGATCCCGGTATTCACATCTGGGCTGAAATACCCTGGGGTTTAAATAAGGGCGTTTGGTTAATTGTGAAGCGGAGAAAAGCCGAATGGCATGGGGGGGGTGGGGGGGGGGGGGGGGGGGGGGGGGGGGGGGGGGGGGGGGGGGGGGTAGTGGTATAATCAGGCGAATCGGAGGCTGAGGAGGGAAGACAAGGGCCATTATGTTCTTCCAGTAGCGACACTTGAGAGGAAATGATAACCGGAACTTAGAGTGACCCTTGAATGAGAAGACACATTCCTTTTGTGACAAGGGTATGAAGTGAAAAAAAAAGAGCTCTAAATTTAAAGTTTCCATTTGAAGGCAAATTGATGGCTGCTCCGAGAGGGGCCGACAACTCCACCTCACCCCCAACGGCGATATTAACAGACTGTAATTAATCAAAGTTTCACTTTTTTTTTTTTCTAATTGAACTCAACTTTTGGGTTTGCAGGAAATGAGACACCCTGACATTGGGTTGTGATGATTCCACATTATGCCAAAGACAATTATGTGCATGTCAAGAATGTTGTATTACCACTCCTAATAACATCATGTCCTCCTTCCCGAGCAACGGTGGTCATCTGCCATTTGCGAAAATACTCTCCAGACAGAAGAAGCGTGGGCGGCAGAGATAGCGGCGAGGTCGGTCATCGCATTGGCTGCCTTTGCCAGTCCCACGGCATTCAAACAGGGAGCTGGTCAAAATGAGTCTGGAGGATGATATATTGGTTCTGTTTGCAAAATCATGAACACTGAAAGAGGCTTTTCAGAACAAAAGCCTTGACTGAAATGTGGCCTCAGCTTTCAAGGGGAAAAACGATCTAGTTTTTGATCAGATATGCTAAATTACTACTTCTAACGCACTGTGGCTCGCTGTATTCCAGCTATGCAATTTTTCTCAAGTTCGTCAGAAAACACAATTTGATCAGTACAAATTGCTAGCATCAAGCATTATGCAAATAAGTAAAAGTAGAGCAGTGGAAGAAAACACCAGTCAGTTTCACTATGGGAGCAAAAAAAAAAAAAAGAGAAATCAATAGCAAAGTCTCTTTGCCCGGGAAAGATAGCACTCACATTGCCTTCAGGATCCAGTTTTCCCACTTATAAAGAATTGCATCTGCTTTTAAAATAAATTAAAGGATTATCTATAATCTCATTAGAGTGGTGTTTTCTAGCTCAGGGCATTTTGGACACTGGAGCCGTTTTATTCATGGTGCTCTTTTTTTTTTTCTTCCTGTGACTCGCTGTTGACAGGAGATTTTGCTGCAGCCGTCGATAAAACCTGTGAGTACATGTCACTCAGCCTATGAGTCCATGTCGCTTGGCTGTGGTCATTTGACAGGACGGCAAACGGGGCAGTTATCCAGTCACTCAAGCAGCTGAGGCAGCTCTGCAATAGTCCACCACACAGATAAATCAAAGAATATATACAGCCTGCAGAGTATTATTTGGAAGAAATAAATTGATCAGAAATTTAAGTTATGTAACATTTTTTGAATCACTTTTATTATTCCCAGTGACTCAACAAGCTGTTACAAAAGCTATAAAATTACGCCCAAATTACTTGGTTGCAGCTGTAATGAGAAGTTACATGGTTCCCACTTTCCTGGGAAGATGACGTAGGTGTGATTGTGGTAACCTCTGGTCCAGGTTGCCGGAGGCCTCTTTTCCCAGCTCTGATAGAGCAGCAACAGTATGTAATGGCACAGAAATGGGCCCAAACCAACTGGCAACCTCTGGGGCTGATAGATGAGCCCAGAAGAGAAGTGGAGAAACTATCAGTAAACAGGGTGGCCACTAGAGCCTGCTGGTTGCAAGAGTCAATCCCCATGGACTCCCATGTTAAAATGGTCAATTTTAGAGGTGAATTAAACATGTTTAAAACCTGGTAAATACTACAGTGCTCGTCTCAATGAGTCACATGTTTTCCTGTGACAACTGAGGGGGGTGACTTTTTTTTCTAAGTTGCTTATTTATTATTTTATTGCCATTTAAAAGTGTGCATATTTAAGGGCGTGGCCTTTTGAGTGACACCTGGACTGACCTGTCAAGCCCTGTGGATGCTGCGACAGCACCATGAACTCACCCCCAACTCTGTCTGTGCTTCGCCGCTCTTCCCGTTTTTGGATCAACGAGGAAGTAGGAGGAGTTAGGCATCGGAAAGATGGCTGACAAGTTACTCGCCCTCAATGAGCCTCATGCGCACTCTGCAGAAACCTATGGGTGACCTCACGGACGCTACGTCCATCTTCATGTAAAGTCTATGGTCCAAACGCAATCGATCAGTGATTGGCTGGGTGGCCATGGCTGGATGTTTTGGTGTCATTTGATGATGAAGCATCAGCGACTTAGCTCTGATGCAGTTGGGTGTGTGTGTTGTGATTGTTTTCTGTTTGTAAGCATTGACAGAATTACAGTATGCCTGCATCACTTCGCTGCTGCATTTTTGAAGATAATATTTAGTGTGGATGTGAAACGGAGAATAACCCTCAGCCTGATCTGTTGAACACAGCTCTTACTGGCATCAGATACTGGCAAAGCCCTACTGCATAATATATTACTGTTATTACTTATCAGTCAGTGTCGCAGCGAAATTCAGAAAATGTTCATGGTTGCATGCTGGATTCCGAGGGTTGAAGGATTCAAATGTAGGAAATGTTGTGGTCGAGCCACTGGCAGTGACTCTGAAACCCTGCATGTGATTTGGGCTCAGGTCTCTGAGGCAGAAGGGCATATTTTCAAATGTTGTAGCATGTTGGGTCTCCTGTGTTACAGGTTTCCTCCTCAGTATCATCAAACTGGTTTTCTGTGAGGGTTGGGGTGAGGTCTATGTTGCAGGGGGGCATCCTCGGTGCCAGTAGTCGGTTATATCCCACGTGGACTCTCTAGTCAACAGCCCTGGCTGTGCCACCTGCACCGAGCAGCTGCTACGGATCCCCCAATCAAAGACGACTGTAAAATATGACTCCACAAAGGGGTAATTGAACACTTCCTTCATTTATTACCATTCACCTTGCTGTCGGAGATGCCCCAGAGGAGCAGAGAGTGTAGGGGTTGTAAATAGTGGCAGGGCAACTTACCTTCTGCACCGCCATGGGCCTTTTTATGGGCTTGTTGCATTGTGTTTTTGGGGTGAATGAACTGTCCAAGAGAATAAAGTAGTGCATCAGTGTTGCAGTGAAAGAGGTTTATGGTGAGAGACATGCAGCTTTACAAATGCATGGGTCATGCAATGATGTTACAGGAAAAGGTGTATAAACATACCTTTTAGATGCACTGTAGAGACGCCACTTGGAATAGACTTGGTTCTCCATTGGAAACAGGACATGAACTTACATTAATACACTGAATATTCAACCATAATTGCTTCTGGATCTAAATATAGTCGAGAACAGTGAGGGGTCACAGGTTTCCTGTAAAGCCTTGGTGCACATAAAGCTCCCAAGTAATATACAGTCAAAATTAACAACCTTCAACATCTGCTGCAGTAAAATGCAACATTAATGCAACCATGGTATGAATCCCAATAAACATCCTATATATTGTAGTTTATGTTCTGCAAGGATACTTTTCATTTTGGCCCGTCAACACATTTTACTGATGAGACACGCATATCTCAATCTTCTTGGTTCTGATCAAGACTGTTATTTTGAAATTGCTCCTTAATCTAATTTTACTGTTTACTATCAAGTCATCTTTAACACACTGCACACTATTGGGCTTTACAGTATTGGTTGTAGTAAAGTCAGCCAATTGATGCTGTAACAGAATAGAAATAAGAATAAAATAGTGAAATATGAATGCAACTCCCTACATAACGAATGCTGTATTTCCATCCAGTGACGATGTCCTTAAAAAGACTTATTTTGGAATAACAATGGTTCAATTACTTGATCTTGAGGACAAATTTATAACTGCACTGACATAATCTAACAAATTTGAGGTGTCAGTAAAACAAATTTCCCATCCATCCCTTTATAACAGAATTGATTTTTGATTTTAGTTGTCACTCACTTTAATTGCCCGGCTGCCACTCTGTGTTTTTAGAGTTTCCAACAATCGTTTATTCCTCACCCCAAATGTTTCAGGACTAATGAGAAGTTTTGTGGCTGCTCAGGGGCCATGTGTGGTGTAGACGCGGCGGCTGTGGCAGCGGCCGGCATGAGTTTTTGCTAATAAATATGAATTCCAACAGTGAGCAACTTTCATGGAGGGAAACAAAGGCTGAAAATGTTCGCTCCAAACAATCCCTCGGTTGCTCGTCTCCGCTCTCCCTCCATATGCTCGGAGAGTCCCAGTCAAATGTTTGATGTTTGTCTGTTTCAGATCAGCACAAACAGTCAGGTTAGGTTTGCATAGAATCACCAAACCCACCGAGATTCAGAATCCCATAGACTTTACTGGCGGACCATGTGACTGTGAGTTCCGACTGGAATAACGAGTCCCATCTGTCTGATGGTTATGGGCAAATGTTTGTTTACCCGTTTACCAGCAGACCTTATAGGATTATTGCTCTGTGTTTGAAATGGCTGAGTCATTAAATGGTAGAAAACGAATCCTTACTGTGTTTATATCCTGGTTCATGGTGTTCATTTCAGTCTTACATGATACATGATATGATTGTAATACTCTAATGATCTGACACTACAGATCGTTTTTTTTTCATCTTCAATCTGGAACACATGGTTTAAGGTTCTGTCTCTTTAAAGGCTTAGTGTGTAGAAAATAGTGACATCAAGGAGTGAGGCTGATCCTCCCCCTATGCAAGCATGTAGGAGAACCTATGGCAGCCCACAGTTATGCTCAGTGCTAAAATAATAAGGTAAAGCTTAAAACTCCGAAATGTTAACAGAGGTTTATGTTTTGTAATATATCAACAAAGACAGCAAATTTAAATGTTACTTTCCTAGCTATTGGTTCCAACCCAGCCCGCACCATGCTCTAATTTGAATACTCTGGCTGCGAGTATAAATTATTTGTATAGTTTCAATATGTTCTCTTACAGGAATGTGTCATCACAGACGCTACAGTACATGTGTATGTGTTTTTATGGGAAGCAGCAGGAGATTTACATTATTTGCACTCACACTGTGGTGGAGTCTCCCATGTCACTGTGAAGCAGATATGATTTAGCTGCACCACTGCAGTGTGTCATGTCAAGTCTTGGTCATAATATATATATATATATATATATATATATATATATATTGTAGAATTGAAGAATAGTAGCTGTTCTGCAGAGCTCACTGTTCGCTTAAAGGTGCAATGTGTAAGATTTCTGTCAATTTTGTCACGTCTAAAAATATAACAAAACAATTTCATACGGACATTTTATGAATTTATGATCCCGTAAATGTTTCATTTTTTTCTGCATTACCCTCAGATGTGCCCAAAAATGTATATTTACATGAGGAGCGGGTCATCTCTACGGGGGTTGCCATGTTTTTACAGTAGCACAGGGTGGACATACTAAACATCTTTTTAGTTTTAATGACAACTGAAATCTACCTTAGGTTCTCCTGCATGCTCAGAAGGGTGAGGGTGAGGTGATGGAGACAATATGCAACTTCACCTGTTGAGGTAACCAAATCTTACACACTGCACCTTTAAAGCAATCGGTATTTTGAATAGATTTCAAAATAAAAGCACAGATGTAGAATTTTCTATTCATAGTACCGTAACAATAGAATACAAAAAACACAGTTCTATGATCTCAAAATAAACATATAAAATCATATAAGATTATGGGTGATTGAGTGACAAAAAGCACCAAGAAAAAATCATAATAACAATAAGGTAAACTTACCCTTTATGGAGCAATAATAATCAATCAGTCAATAATCAATAATCCCAATATTCTAAAACTCATTTGAATTGACTTAAAAATCCTTTCACTACAAGGATATGTGCTTTTGATCCTCTTCAATACTTGGCTGTACTGTCTGTGAACATCGGTTTCATAGCTCCTACCCTTTTCAGTGAAGTGTTATAGAACTGGTCTCTGAAGCAGGATCATTGTGGGGGCGTTACCATGACGATGAAAGTTTAGTCCATCTCTCGCCAGCATGCTCCATATGGTTCAAATCTGTTCTTGGGGACAGTTATTATACATTATTATGTAGTTCACAGGACTACAACACACTCACCATATTATCTTTACAGTGATTATAAAGAATTTGGTAACAATAACAACAATACACAATCATAAAGGGGCCAGTGTGTAAGATTTGGTGACATCTAGAGGTGAACATGCATGTTGTATCCATCACCTCAGACTTACCATTCTGAGCATGCAGGGGAACCAATGGTAGATTTCAGTTGTTATTAAAACTCAAAGGATGTTTAGTATGTCCACTCTGGGCCACTGTAAAAATGTGGCGTCCCCCATAGAGTGGACCCGCCCCTCATGCCAATACACATTAATGGGCTCATTTTTGGATGATGGAAAAGAAGTAAAACATTTAGGTGATTATAAATTCCTGAAAATGTCAGTATCTCGTTTTGTGGTAATATTTTACAAGTGACAAAATTATTGAAATCGTACACACTGCACCTTTATTCATTTTATTTTTTTAACACACACAAAACAATGCTATGGGTCTACAAGAGTCTGAGAATTACACACTTCAACCAAACACAATATTCTCTTGGAAACATGAAAAAGTAAGACAAGAAAGCATTCAGGCTTCTAACAGGAGAAATTTGACTGTTATTGCTGTGTGACCTATGCTGCTCAGCCGAGATGCACTCATCCACTGCACATTGGATGTTTTCAGCTCAGTAAATCCACAGCATAGACAGGTATGATCAATAAGACCCTCTTTTAACGCTTCGCTTCACAACTGTCTGGTCCCGCAGCTCTGGAATAGTTTGACATGTACAGACATCGAGGTAAACAAACTTAGAATGGCAAAGGTGAGTTTAAAGAGCCCAGCAGGAGGCTTCCTCTTTTCTTGTCTTTTTTTTTCTTTTTAATGTTTTTTTAACTTTCAGTCTTCCTGCATCTCCTCCATCTCCTTACTGTTTCCCATGGGTGCACACATTTTTCAGCATGTTTTTGGCTGCAGCACCAGACTCCTCCAGTCGCTCCTCGTCTGCATCAGCACTTTACATCTCTCCATAAAACAAGATTGTAGGGAGGATCATTCCGCTGCACTCCACTTCACCTTATTCCTGCATGAGGACAATTATTCTGCGGAGAAGGCGTCGAGTGTGATTTGTACCACCTTGCATGACATTTTAGCTCGAGGAATCATTTCAGTGTAGAGTGGTCCTGCTGAGCTGACAACCCAAGGCTTTGGGGTTATAACGGCACTGCTGCATGAGACACGTTTTGGTACGATTCACTAGAAAGTTTTGTGTCCTACTACTCCACAGTGAAAAAGAAAAAAAAAAAAGACATGAACAAAACGATGAGTCATTCATTTTCTAGGGCCAAGATACACAGGGATGTTTTCTTACTGTCGGTTCCATTTAGAAAATAAAAAAATATAGTATGGAGGCTGTTTTTTAAAACATGATTTTTACAGCACAAAAATGATTTAAAAAGCATTACGAAGTTAGGAGACACAAGGCAAGATCAGAATCTCATGAATATAAAATCAGGATAAAAGATCCGAATCACTCAAAGAATCACAATTAAATGTTTGGTTATTAGTGACAGATGTGCAGTGTGTAAGATTTAGTGACATCTAGAGGTGAAGTTGCACGTTGTATTCCTCACCCTTCTGAACAGGCAGAGGAACCTATGATAGACTTCGGTTGTCATTAAAACTCAAAAGATGATGAGTATGTCCACTCTGGGCTACTGGAAAAACATGGTGGCCCCTATAGAGAGGACCCACTCCGTATGGAAATATTAATGGACTCATTTAGGGCTAATGGTGAAAAAAATATGTTTATAATTCATGAAAACGTCAGTATGTAATTGATTTATAATATTTTTAGAAGGGACAAAACTGACAGAAATGTTACACTGCACCTTTCATATGTTGCGCAATGATTGGCAGGTTCCGATCCCTATCCTGTAACAACATATGCTCCAACATCACATAAGGTATAACCTTTAACATTACACAATGAATTGCATTTCTGTATTTCTTTCCCTCTGTCTATGACCCTCAAACATCCTGTCTCAAGGCACCTTAAAGAAATCCTGCTGCACAATTAAAAAGAACATGGCCACAGCTCACGCTGCCATCAGTCTCAGCTCATTCTCTGGAAATGCTGCTCTTGGCAACTGCAATCCCTCTGCTTTGAGCGCGAGGAGAATTAAGTCATTAGGCTGCTGTCCAAATGAATTCAGTGAGTCATTATTGGGAACGTTTTTTTTGTTGTTTTTTGGCCAGTTGAGTCCTAAGTCATCACATTCTTAAATCAAATCCAAACACAAGTCCACCTTGATCAAAGCCCACATGGAACTGGATAAGCAGCATGAGGTAAAGGGAGAGGCTTTTAAGGAAACAGGGAACGTTTGAAGTATGAAAAAAGAAAATGCCGCTGCAGAATGGATAAGGATGTGTAAATGTAACGAAAGAGAGTTTGAGCACATTAAAATTACTTAATCCATATCATTTATCTGATTGTAGATTGGAGTTAAGTTTTGCAATTTAAAAACTCAAATAATTGTTGCCTTTTGCATGTTATAAATCTTGGACTAGATTTGCCTGGGGCCATAATTTACAATGTCTTTCTATTTTGCATTATCGTCATCGGCTTCCTTGAACTCCATAACCGATGCCTTGCCCTGAGAAATGTATTAGTGGCCTTGAGCATGTTGAGAAATGGGAGAAAACACATGAGTAGGTAAGAGAGGAGTATTCTAAAGTCTGCTCAGTTGGAGTTACATCTCATCAGCCATGATGTACTTTACTGAAATGTAGACAAAGGATTCCTCTTTTTAACCATGGACCGAGCAGTGACTTGTATTTACAGCCATTCAGAGAGAAGTGGATGAGTCACCTGACTGCTTGTGATGCACACCTGTCAATTCAACATGGAATAATCTCATCTGTATAGTCATGGTTCACAAAATAACTTATTTTGTCTCTATATCATTATTTCCTCGCCACCACATGATGTTCCATTCATTATTTTGGGACCTTGGTTTTGAATAGTGACAGTTTTGAATTAGTCTGTTATACGTACTAGCACAGTGTGATGTCAAACATATGGGCCGTGGGCCAGAACCAGCCCGCCAGACAGTCCAATACGGCCCTTGGGATGATTTTGCAAAGAATAAAAAAAGAGTGTACTTAGTTTATGTTGGTTATATTGCGAAGGGATTTTGTTCATGTATTAATCAGTTTGAATTGTTGCTGGGTATTTTCATGACATTTACAACACGTGAAACATTTGAAGGTGAGGTTGTTTATAGGTCATCATGCTATGATTTTATTGGTCCGGCCTCACTCGAGATCAAATGTGGCCCCTGAACTCAAATGAGTTTGACCATCCCTGGTGTCAATCAATATTCAAGCATTGATATGTCTTGATCTCAAACATGGCTGACTCTCACTTTAAAGCAGTGATTATCAA
The DNA here is from genome assembly GCA_016785325.1 of Chascanopsetta lugubris. Taxonomy (NCBI): domain Eukaryota; kingdom Metazoa; phylum Chordata; class Actinopteri; order Pleuronectiformes; family Bothidae; genus Chascanopsetta; species Chascanopsetta lugubris. The sequence goes on from JAFBJT010108949.1 coordinate 18,751, forward strand.
CTGGTGGCCGTTGACTGGGACCAAAGTAAAGAAAGAAATCGTGTGCCTTTATGTTGAAGAGGATTTTTTATGCATCGTAGTTCATTTACAATTCTCAACAGCAGATGGTGATGATGACCTGAAATGCAAATAGACACATCTGCCATTTCACAGCTGCAGTTTTTTTTTTTTTCCACGTGCTAACTGATCATACCGAAACGTAAAGTATGACACTGACTACATTGAAATGCAGCTAATTGAGTTTAAAAGGGATTATTCCCCTCTCTAGCATCGCTGCCTGCAGGTTGAAAGTTGAAAGTTCTCCTCGATTTGGGTCGCGGCCCGTGATTAAGTGACAGTGGGTCCCGAAGCCAGAACCACTGCTTTAAGGGATCAAATTTGTGAAAAAAGTATATTCGTATATTACTGTATAAAGTTACACCACTGGGAATAGTTGTTTACCTTTCAGGCAGCACCGCTACCTTATGCCTGTCATCGTAATATGAGCCGAGTCTGTACGAGCCACACATGCACGCTGGGTCACATTGGATGACAGCTGAGTGAAAGCACTGTCAAGTCAGCGCCGAAAAACAGCAACGCTGGGACTGGCAGGATGTTGAGCTTCTGTGGCAACAGCACAAACACTGTAAAATACTTGTCATGCGATCGCACTGCAGAGTCTGGTAAAGTCACACTGACGCTCAGCAAGGATTCACTCACTTTTAGTTCCCTTTTGTTTTTGTTGATCAGTGAACTGATTAAAGGTACAAAAGGTGGGCAATATTTACCTTGGAAGAAAGAAAGCAATGTATAGACTTATTCGGGTCTGGTGATCAGCCAAATTAGTCATCTCCACGTCTACATCACTGTTTTAGACATGCAGTTCTTTATTCTTATTTCAATACTAGTGGAACCTGCAGTGAAGGTTGTGCACCTCTTCTCGTTGGCTTTTGGTACTGGGTACGGGATTTTTGACTTGATTTTCATTTTATTTGAATCTAATTTCATCTTAATTCTAATCTATTTTACTGCTTCTAGTGTTAAACTGTATGTATTGTTTTTGTCTATTTTTATTTCTGCTGTCACTTTACTTTCTTCATGATCAAGGTCTTCTAAGCAGTTTTATTTCTATTTTTATCTATTTTATGCTGCATGGGGGCTGTGCATTTTATGTCTGTTTCTGTACTGCACTGTCTACCTTTGTGGTTGTTTCGAAGTGCTTTATAAATAAAGTTGGTTTGGGTTGGATAACTTTGACAAACAACAACCATCAAATCCTGCTTAGAGTACCTTTAAAGTTACAATATCAACATTATGCTCATCGTGGCAAAACTGCCCCCAGTTTTCCTTGGTATCCAATTTAGCAATAGCTTTGGCCCAGATTTGGTCCACAATCTGGAATTTGGAGCAATGGCACCTGGCCGGCCCGTTTTTATTTGCCACATCCATATCACCTGTCAACGAAGTGGGCCAAAGCTGGCCTGGATTTGTTTTACTGTATTTGGACCCAAGTCACGTTTGACCACATGGGCCACTCAGTTTTCACATCCCAGTTACACCGGGGCCAAAAAGGCCTTCATTTGTATTACTGTAGATGGGCCACATTTCCCTGCTCTGCAACCTTATAGCCTCCTTCCATCTTGTTTAGGCCACAAGAAGAGGAGCAGAAGTGCTGCATCATCACCTTCAATGCTCCACATCCACATGTTAATCCAAAATACATGCTGATAAATACATTAAATCATACACGTGAGGCTTGTTTAGAGCAGGCCCCTAACAGGCTGTGATGACTTGTTGGGGATACTGCACAAATGAGAAAAGTTTATATCCGTTTTCAAAGAATTCCGATGAAGTGCCTTTGCCAACATGAGCCAAATTTGTCTTGGTGATTTATCAATTTGCTCATTGAGTTATGAGATTAATTCATTCATCTTTTACTTCCGGCTCATGTTGACCTTTTGAGAAATGATCTCATATTTATTGCATACCCTGCACGCTGTCACGGTAATTAGTGTCAGCGATCAATAACTACAGTTGGTGATTCATCCCCCAAAAAACCGTCCTGCGCTCCCAGCAGTTACATGAGATCACACCCTCTGTCATTTTTGCTGAAAGAAACTTTATAATATGTACATATTCCTGTATATGCCTTTCTGTAATTACACAGATGCTGCTGTCAGCGAGTGCACCCACACCACTGCACCTTCTTTCATCCATGGGTTCACACGGAACAAATTTCACATGATTTTCATATCATCTGATTTCTATCTTAGAAATCGAAGAGGGGAACGAAGGCGCGGTCACACATGCCAGTTCATCTGTTTAAACAATCTGCAGCGCTCCCTCTTGTATACACCCTTCAATGCATGCGTAAACAGGCTTCTAGATTAGCACTAGACTCCAATACTGGGCATGTCGTCCATGTAAAACTGTGGGAATTATAATTTCATATCTTGAAGTGGCTATACATATGTGTGTGAGGCTTTTGTGTTGCGGTTTTGAGAATGTTGTCACGGGCAGCTTTCAAGGTTCCAACCCTCTCTGAAAATTAACTGCAAATGTGTTTCCATGTTCATCGCCAGGGATGAAGATACAGACGCCGCCTCCTGCGCCGTGTCCTGATGGTGAAAACGTGGAGAAGCGAAAGTGCCGTTCTGTGGATGGCAGGTGATGTAATCCCCACATAAACAAACTTTGCTCTGGCTTCATTACATTTTATATCTGCTGTCAGATATTTTCCTGATGGAGGGCCATCAAAACAAATGCCACTGACGGATGTTGCTGGTGTAACTCAGAGAGGAAAGCGTAATTTCCATTTGTGGACGTGAAGGCTTTGAGGCTGCATATTTGTGGAAATTAAAGGAGCAGTGTGTAAGATTTGGTGACACGTCGAGGTGAAGTTGCATGTTGTATCCATCACCTCGCCCTCATCCCCTCTGAACATGCAGGAGAACCTATGTGCCTTTTCTGCCCATGTTTCATTTATCCATTCATCACAACACTGCTTCCTCTTCCATTAATTCCTGTCCGGGTAATAGAGTTTTCCACTGATTAATCTGTCACCCATTTTATTCTATAGCCAGTGTTGCTGCGGCACCCTTACTTATTTAATTTGAGAAACGATCGGAAAGAAGAATTCAGCATAATAAATGTTTTCTCCTCTGGGACACTGTTTGGTATGGGCCACATCCATCTTCAGACTCCCTCCACCTAACTGATCAGGTTACGTACGTACGTATGTGTGTGTGTGTGTGTGTGTGTGTGTGTGTGTGCATAGTCTTACATGCTGTCACTCTATATCACTGCACTGTTGGTTTTGTAACCATGGGGGGGGGGGGGGGGGAAAGATGGCTTGAAGAGGAGATTTTGATGTACAATTTTGCCTCTGCGCCTCCCAGGTGCGTCCAGATACATGAATACCGGAGGGGTGATCCAACGAGGAAATGAGGTCACACAATCAAACTACAAGTCAGCACTTTGCAGCGCATGAAAAGGCTTCAATGACTTTATCCTGCTTGATAGAGATATCCAAGGTACATCCACACACACACACACACACACACACACACACACACACATTCCTACGCACAATTAACCGCAGAGGTGGAGCTGATGATGAGCAAAGAGCGGCCTATTCAGTTGTAGCTCCGATGTTGGAGTTAAGCTTTGCATACTCCTAATCCTTATTGTCTACAATTAATGAGTTTCTCTCATATTGAGAATCATCCAAATTGAGGTTTTTTGGTTTGGACACTGCAATTATGGGAGAAGCCAAGGGATATGAGACCATAATTATGTTCTATCATTATTGCCATGGCTACTCTTATAGCTGACTTAGTATGCATGCATGAAAAAAAAAGGGGGGGGTATGAAATATTATGCAATACAGTAGTCGTATGTGATACAGTAACTAAGATATAAAATGGGAAACTGCAGCACAAAGTCTTTCTGTTTCCATCCACATGCTGATGAATAATACAGCATAGTAACATTCCGTTGCAGTGACACAGGGCTGTAGTTTAACAGGTTTATACCACATGTGTCAAACTCGTGGCCCGTGGGCCAAACATAACCCGCGAGAACTTAAAGGTGCAGTGTGTAAGATTTCGGTCATTTTTGTCACTTCCAAAAGTGTTACAAAACAATCACATACTGACATTTCATCAATTTGTGATCACCTAACGGTTTTATTTTTATTTTTCCCATTTCCCTTAAATGAGCACATTAATGTATATTTACACGAGAAGCTGGTCCTCTCTACAAGGAGCGCCATGTTTTTACAGCAACCCAGAGTGGACATACTAAGCATCTTTTGAGTTTTAATGGCAACTGAAGTCTTATCATAGGTTCTCCTGCAAGCTCGGAAGAGAGGTGATAGAAACAAGATATGTCTTCACCTCTAGATGACACCAAATCTTACACACTGCACCTTTTATAGGCATATGATTGTCTAAAAGTAAAAGTCTAAAGCACACATTGCCCATTGAACTCTAGTTAAGTACACATGGCACTTTTTATGTGTAGAAATATACTTAATCTGTAATGCATATACAATATTTGTAACTTGAATAAATGATAAATAAAGTATGATAGACAGTTATTTTACAATATGTTTAGTAGTAATCACATTTAGTCCCACAATTAAAACCGGCCCCTTGGAGCAGCCATAATGCTGACGTGGCCCTCGGTGAAAATGAGTTTGACAACCTCCAGGTCGATACAATGGAACCACCAATGTAATGCGCAGAACAGCCAACTGTCTTCAGAGCAGAAGGGGACAACCTCAATCCTACAAGGTGAAAGTTGGAAAAAATGGTTGAATCGAGCAAAAATAAATGCAACGCAGAAACAGATCCGGTGTCATCCTGCAAGTCTGCACAAAACACAATGTTCCATTGTCATGGAAATTTGACACTGATGGTTTCACCCCTCAAAACACAACCCGTAGCACAAG
>JAFBJT010108950.1:0-18459 GCA_016785325.1 Chascanopsetta lugubris
ACAAAACAAACAAAACAAAAACAAAAATTGGGACCCTGAAGAATGACAAAAAGGGTAAAATGACACATGAGTATTTACAGCTGGACTCCAGGAGATGGAGGCAGATGATCAACACATCCAATAGCGTAATGTCAAGTTCAAGTCAGATTCTTTACCTTTAAGAGTTGAAAAATAAAGCAAAGCAAAGCATGCTGAATTATGTGTCCTCAGGACGAAGACAGTGATTTACAGACAGCAGGGGGCAGTAGAGGACCACGTCACAGAAATATGAACGCCAACAGAATCCCCAACATGACAACAATGGTTCCTTCAAAAGTAGGTTTCTGAAAAATGTCAAAGCGCATAAAAGAGAGATGAAAAATACAAAAACAAACAAAGGACTCAGGTCTGCCCTCTGCTGGGCAAAATACAAAGTCACATTATGAAAATAGGTTCTGAACAAATTCTTAGATACATCAAGTGTGTTGAGCGTTTTTGCAAAAGATGATTTGGCACAGAATTCAAAAAATATTTTTTTATGAATATCACTTCTGGATCCTGTACAGGCCCCAGCCACCTGTCCCCGACATGCCCTTATAAGGAAGAGAAAGAAAACATTGAGAGTTGATGATCTGTCTTGGAAAATAATTCACTTGGTCTCTTGACATTGCTTCAGTCTTTAAATATTTATAATATTTACAGTTTTACAATTGTCCACGACAACCTCAAGAAGATGCAAACAAAAATAAACGAATTAAATATTTTTTTTTTTTACTTTATAGAGTCCCCTGTTGAGGCATTGAGTGTAAACTGTACAACTCCAAACGTCCCCTTGTGAGTTCCTCGGGGAGGGAACTCGTCGTGACGGAGACCGGAAACGAAGTAGAAGTCGGCTGATGGTGACGGAGCAAGAAGAAAGCGACCAGGTAGAAAAAAAACGATTCCCGGTCTTTTTCTAGGTCATGATTGAATTCTTTTTTTATCTTGCGCAACGCATGGCAGATTACAAGAGGAGTTCCTTAACACGTATCATAATCTGTAAAGAGTTCACAATTTTTCCCGAACGTAGTGCAACGACTTCTTGTATCATTTTAAAAAACACAAAAAAAACAATCAAGTTTTTATGAATGTAAAAAATATTCCATAGGAAGGTCGACATCCACGGATGCTATGAATTTGAAAAAGGCGGTGAACGATAAACCTCAGAAAATGGCAAAAAAAATGACACGACTCAGCAGAAATCCTCCATTTAACCTTTTGTATCCTCCTCTCCGTTAAAAGGTAGTTTTTGGAATCACTGGGCGATTTAAGGACTCGGTGAAGCAAAGAAAAGATGAGCGCATGCAAAATTTCAAAAAAATATTTTGAAGTTAAACTGATAAAAGTCCAAAAGGGGCTGGTGTTGGCTTTGTTCAGGACAAAAGAAGTGGAGGTAATCAAACTGAGGCGATGACAATCATGAGGTGAGGGGAAATGCTGGAGATGCTGTTGAGAAGATCCGGCGCCAGGCGCGAGAGGTGGCTCTCGGAGAACTCGCACGGTGGGAAGATCTGCACCACGTAGGCCGGCTGAGGACCCAGAAACAGAGAGAGGGAGTTCATTTTCAATCACACAGACCGAGGGACGAGGACAGACAGGTGGAGCGAGGACACACCTGGTTGGAGCCGGGGTTGGGCACGTTGATGATTCCAGCTGCTTGCTTGGCCTGAAGATAGGTGATGAAGCCGCTTTTCAAAGCCTGAGTTTGACCCAGGACATCTTCCTGGTCCCGCCCACATGGCAGAGCCAGGAGCAGGCAGTAATCACTGTCCACCTGCAGCCACACGGTCAGACATGGTACTTTGTATCGAGTCACTTAACGTACTTAAGTACTTGACCTACATTATTTTTTTCCCAAAATAGAACTAATTTGGTAACTGAGTTGCAGCATAATAAAAGTAACTGCTAACTATAACAAGCTACTTTTAAAAAGCAATATGTTAGAGTGAATAGTTACTTCTCCTGGTAATAGAATGTTACGCCCTGTAATGCCGGAGACAGAAATGATTTTGTGTAACGCCATTTACTTGTAACTTCGTTATTCCCTTAAATATCATCAGTGTTTGCTGCCCCCGCCCCCCTGGAGGATCAAGTTAATTTAATTCTCGAGACTGCACCAGATCACAACAGACGTCAACGCTGGTTTCCTTTCCTATAGAACAGGTCTAGACCTTGTTCTTTTATTAAATAAAAGTTAGGTTATTTATCTTATTTACACGTCAACATGTCATTTCTGTCTCCTCTCTTTCGCTCTCTTGCTCACAGCAGAGCAATCTGATGTGCGTGTACACACACACACACACACACACACACACACACACACACAAGCGCGCTCGTTCACGTGAACACTCTCCCACCATCGGACAGAGAGTGTGTGCTGGAAAATAATAGTCAAGTTCTGATCGTGACTGTTGTCATTAAAAGAAACACATGACCACCATGATTTCTTTAAGTGTTTGTGTCGGTGTCCGTCTGCCTCCTCCGCCCCCCCCCTGCACGTGTGCCCGCTGCGCGCACCCCCTCAAAGCTGTAAACCTAGGGGGAAACAGTGTACATACTTTATATTTTACGTTTTTCACCCAAACAACAGTACTCACAGTCATCCTGCGCGCTACACTGTCCAACTGTGAAGCCTCGAGCCTCATCCTCTGGACGATTCGGAGGAGAGGACCTCCCTCGGGGGGCGGCAGAGAGCGCTGGGCAAGCAGGGTATTACCAGAGACAAAGTGCAGCTGGACCGCAGCCTGGTCGTTCTTCAGCGCCAGCAGGCCTTGCCACACGATGGGATATTTCTGATCAAAGTAAAATACGTTAAAATTAGATTTTACACTGCGACAGTCTCTAGACGAGAGCCATGTTTGATGAGAGAACTGGCTTCTACCGTCAAAAGCTGCACCATGTCGATGGAACGGTGGCCTGAATGCTCAAGCTTGGTGTCTGGCCGTGACTGCAGTGAAGCTGATGGTGGTCCTGCTGGCTGAGGGGCTGGCAGGAAGGCCGGGGGCCCCTTCTGTAGAGATAGGTCTGGCTTGTGAGTGAGACTCATCGGGGAAGTTATGGGAGACTGGTACGAGGGTGAGACCGTATCCCCTTGTAGTCTGGAAATATGGGAGAGGTCAGTTGAGGTAGCATGACGAAGGTGAGAACTCTCTGGCTTGGAATCACTTCCTCCACAGTGAGCCTGAGACAGTTTTGCCCTGTGACCCAGATCAGGCTCAGGGGGGCCTTGGTTTGCCAGGGTGTGCCCCGATGACGGATGTCCCGGGAACTGAGATGGGAATCCCCGGATGTCCCGATAGACTGGAAAGGAACCTGCACCTCCAGGATGCATCAACTGAACTCCATGAGGGTGAGGAGACACCATGACTGGACTGGATGTGTGGACAGCTCGGATTCTACTTTCATTGGATGGTGGATGTATCAGTTTCCCCTCGGCTGGTTTGAGAGGCTCCTTTGTGGAAAGCTCCATGGCCTTACCCACTATCGGACTCTTTGAAGACCCAGAGATGTTGCTTGAAGACGATCCAGTCTCTGATGTGCGTGACTGTCTCGCGTCCATGACGGCCTGCTCGCCCAGCTGCTGGTGCATGAGGATGCGCTGCTGCATGTCTCTGTACTGGTCTATCCGAATGTTGGTGTGCAGCCCTCTGTGTTCACCGTGAATCACCCTGACGTCTGACTGGAGCTGGGGCACTGAGCCTCTGCCCAGGGTTTGGTTAAAGTGACGGGGGTCTTCTTCAGTTATGCCGCCACCGCTGCTGCTGCCACCTGACACTGACCCCTGAGGACTTGAGTGAGACTGTAGGACCATGTCACGGATCACATTGGGCTGTGGTGTGTTTGATCTCTGCATAGGCCCTGGATGGGGCAAGGAAAGGGCGTCGCCACGTCTTCCATAGTTTATGCCAGACATCGGGGGGGTGTTCATCCTTGCTTCATGACTCATTGACTGGGTCACACTGTGTGGCTGGATTATGACAGATGACTGCTCCGACAGTGGATGATGTATACTTGAATGATATGTAGACATTTGTGGCATTCCATGACCCAGAACAACTGAGGTTGAGGCACTCTGAGGAACTGTTTTACCAAAGCGTGACGGAGAGTGAACAGCTGTTCTTGGAGACTGGGGTTCCTGCTTGAGGTGCAGCGTGGACCGATCGGTTGGGATTCCTGGGCTGGGGCTCATGCGGGTTCCAGATAGAGATGGGTGGTGTGGACTCATTACTGGGCTGAGGTTAGACGGCTGAGTCGCTTTGCCGATGTCCATCTTTTTGGGAAGAGGTTCTGTCCCCAGTCCTCTCTTGCCATGCTGCTGCTGTATCACAGCTTGGCTGTACATTAAGACTTGGGGAGAACTCACCGGCTGTTGGAACATCTTCACCACACTACCCTGGGGGGCTGTGTGGTACGGAGCATCAGATTTGTCACAGCCATGACTCTCCTGCTTGGTACTGGAAATGACAGGCTGAGAATTATAAGACTGGCCAGTCAGGAGGACCCCAGTGTGTCCATATGCCAAAGGAGGTGGAGCTATTTTGGGGGTAGGCGACTGCGATGACGGGAGGAGTGCTTCTTGCTTTATCTGAGGTTTGGACACAGACTGTTGAAACTCTATGTCCCCAGCACTTGCTTGAGGGATTTGACTGATCTTGGCTCTCATCCTGTGAGGCCCCTCGGTTTTCTGACCAGTATAACTCAGTACAACCAAACCCTCTGATGTGTGGACCCATAGGCCAGAGCTGGAGCTTGCACTATGGGGCGTGGTCTCCACAACAGAGCATCCTCTTGTCCCATCTTCTACTGCGTCTGCTCCGTGGTAGAGATTATTCTCATTAGAGTTTGATCTGAATTTTGGTTTTGGGATAGATGAACCAATGCTTCTATTGCTCAGCGAGATCCGTGGAGTTTCCTCTGTGTCGTAAGGCATTGGAATTCGGCTAATTACTGATGTAGCAGAAGAAATATGATGGGTCTTCTCTCCGCAGTTCTGCTGAGACTCTGTGAGGGGAGATGGTTTGTGGTGCACCGGCTGGGGAGGGACATGTGGTCTCTCCTCTGGATGTAACTGCCTTGAACTCAAGATATCAGGACGATTTTCATTCTCTGAGCGCCGTGGGGGTTCTGAGAGCACAGATGTCACCATCGTGGTAGGTATGGAGTTGCTGTTTGACGCAGATACATATTTAGGTTCCATTAGAATTTTTCTTAAGGTACTGGAACTCGGATCAATATCTGAAGCCTTGGTGTCGGGGGGCATTGGCGGATTTGTTGAAGGGGTACCACCAAGTGTTGTCGATGTTGGTACAGAGGGAGTTACCACTGTGACAGGGCATGGGGGCGCAACGTATATTCTACTCTCTTCAGATCTATGAGGCCAGTCTGGTGAAAGTGGAATTTTGGTTGGCCACAGCACGGGTGCACTGAACTGGGACACAGTCGATGGTCGAGCAGGGGCAAGAGTAGGTGTAGTTGTAGGCGTTTCTGCTGCTTGGGGATGCTTTTTACAAACAGAGATGTTGCTGGTGCCTGAATAAAAGGCGGATTCTTTGGGTACAGGCTGTTCCACCTCCGGCTGCTCTGCTTCTTTGGGCGTGTCCACAGTTATTGCACTTGTGACATCACGTCTACAAGTTGCCACTGCAGTGACGACAGAGGCCGCCGCACTTGCACCTGCTGTAACTGTGACTGCCTTTGAGTTGATGGTTTCTGGGTCCTCTGGGATCGACTCTGGTAACTTGACCAACGAAGGGTCAGGTTGTGGAACCTCTTCAGCAATGTCCCCTTTCTTGTTGGCAGCACCTTTACGACTCCTCGACTTCTTTGGGGGTTTTGCTCTGACCTTTCCCATTTTCTTCGGTGTCTCAAGTAGAGGGGGTTCTTCAGGTGCCTTGGCCTCTGCCATCGGCCCCTTTGGCCTTGGTGATGGAGAACCTTCATCTGAGTCTGCTGCAAGAATACTATTAATCACCATGTGGGTCTCAGAGTCCATGATTTCATTAGAGGAAGCGGATGATACAGATTCAGGGGTAGGAATAATAGCTGTGTACGTGGGGGCTGCTGTGAACCCGTCAGCATCTGCAGATTCCTCTGCTGTAATGGAATCAATAGCAGCTGCAAGCTCAGTTTCACTTGCAGGGTTTGCTCGTTTCTCCTCCTCCACTTCACCCTCCGGTTCCACTATGACAGGGGTCAAAATGGTAATTGGCCCTGCAGGTGGTTCCTTGTATGGCCTAGGAGGTTGCTCAACGGCAAGTTTGGCAATATGTTCCACCGCCTGCTCTAGTTCCATCTGCCGTGCTAAGAGAGCAGCTGGATCAGGGGGAAGTTCTGGATCTGGCACTTCGTCTTCCTCCTCCTGTACATCAACCTCCTTTGATTCTTTTGTAGAGTCTGTTGCCTTGCTTTCCTCGCTCTCTTTTACCACCATTTTGGTTTTTGTAATAACAGGAGATTCAAACGTGTTAGGCACATTGTCCCCTGAGCGGAGTAAACCTTTTACGTCATCGACACTGACGCGGATCTCAAGGTTTTTTAAGCTGTGCGATTTATCTTGCATGGCCTGCTTGGTGTTCCTCTTCAACCTTGACATTTTGATTTTAGCAGTCTTGTCGAGCGGTCTTCTCTCCAAGGAACCGGTGTCAACCTTCTCACCGTCTGTAGATTTCTTTCCACCAGAATCCTTTAAATCTTTTTCCTTTATGTGTAATGGTGGACTTTCAGTTTCTGTTCTTTGAGGTAACTTTGTTAGGAGGTCTGGTTCCACTTCAGGCTTAAGCTCTGACTCATCTTGACTTGTTAGATCAGCTTGTTCAACTGTCGTGAAGGTGCTGCCAGACTGTCTGTTTCCTTTCTTGTTGACTGAAGCAGGTGGGGTTAGGTGTGTTTGTTGTGCCTTCTGGGTGCGGGGTGAGCGCCATCCTTCAGAGGCTTTCACAACCTCCATGGTACTTGAGGTCTCTTTCATTTCTGCATCTTCCTCCACCAGTTTCTGCTGGTCCCCTTTTACTGGTGAAGCATCCTCACTCCGTTTGATGCCTCTCTTGGGTGGACGCCCTCGCCTTGCAATGGTTGTTGGAAGTTGAACATCTTGCTGTATTGGTTCCTTCTCAGGACCACGTTTGCGCATAGAGCGTGCCGACTCAACGACCTCTTTCCCTGCTTGGTCATCTTCGTGTAGTGTGGCATAGACTGACCTGACATTCCTTCGACGTGTCCTGCCATGGATTAAACTCGACTCCAGGTTTTGCTCAGAGTCGGATGCATGACTTGGGGATTTGGAGGTGGTTTTAGGCTCAAACGATGCTTTTGGTGTTTCTGCTCGAGGAGACGAGGCCCTTTTCAGTTTCTCTCTGTCGATCCTTTCACTCTTTCGTGTTGCAGGTTTCTCAGTAGTCACATTTTGGGAAGACTGTGTGCTACGCAGTACTGATAGTGGTTTTGCCCTTTTACTCTTTGGCTGCCTGCGGTTTGGTAATGGTTTTATTTCAGCCTCCAGTTCTGGCATACAGGCCTCACTATCTGTCTCAGTCTTCGGAGTTTCCTCAAAATCTTTTGTTTCTTGACTGTCTAATTTCGGTTCCGTCTCAGTTTCAGGTTTCTCTTCGATCTTTGGATATGGGTCTGAATATGTTTCTACAGCCTCTCGCTCAAACCCACTCAAGGAACCACCGGGAGTTGGCGGCTTATCCTCCACAAGAGGATTGTGTTCCACTGCCATTGTGTCATGAATTTTGACTTTGGGTTCGTACAACTCTACTTTCATTTCCTGTTCCTTCTCAGGCTCTGAAATGGCATGTGGGGAGGATATGGTTGGTTCAGGAGCAACAAGCTTGAAGTCTCCTTTAGGAAGAGAGTGAGGGAGAGACACCTCCAGTATTCGCTCCTCTTTACTTTCTTTGACACCTGGTATTGGTTGATCTGAGGCTGCAGTGAGTACCTCAGACAAGATAGGTGGTGGGCTGGCGGATTTGTCATCAACATTGAGCCTTGGCTCACAATCCTTCTCAGATGGTGCATTCTCACAATTCTGCGCTTGGTCTCTTTTAACCTCTATGACTGAGTCTTGCTCTGTATCAGGTGGGAGAAGGTCCTTGTCCTTTTGTTGCTGAAGCTCTAAAAAGCGGCTGTGGAAAAGAACTATGGGCTCCTTTGTTGCATCGTCTACACTAGGTTCAGGCAGTGGTTCATTAACCCCTGGCGTTCCAAGTGGCCTCCCACTTACACTTTCTGCATCTGGATCTTTACGTTCGAGATGCTGCAAACGGCGGGAATCTTGTTCGAAAATTGAGCTGTGCAGGAAACGAGAGGCAAACAGCTCCTGACGCTCTTGGTCCTGTGGCTTAAGTTCCTCCTTCTTATCATGCAGCTTTTCCACAGAGTCTGTACGGATCTTCTTCTTTTTCATATACCAAGAAGGAATAGGTCGAGGCGCCAACTCTACTTTGTCCTTATCGGAACAACTGTGGGATGTTGGAAAGCGCGAGGGAAGAAAGGACCAGTTATCTTCTCTAGAGGAATACAGAGTCTTGGCTCTTTCAAGGAGTGCTTTAGTGTCAGGAGTGATGGTTTTGTCTAATGCAAAGGAATAAAACTTGTTCTTTTCCAAGGAGCCAGAAAGCTTCAGGTCTGACATTCTCTCATCACGCTCCCTGAGGAAATAAGAAAAGGAGGTATTGGCCTTCAGAGATATGGGTTTGTTTTCTACATCATCGTCTGAGTCCGACTGAACTTCACCTGGTTCTAAGTCCTGCCCGAGACGTTTGTGAATACTTTCCCGTTTAGCAACATCGCTCGACAAAGTCATTTCCATTCGGAGCGACTCGGGCTTGAGTCTTCTCTCCCAGCGCTGAATTAACTCCTCATCACATCTGAGCAAGGTGGTCTTCAGTTTTGGGAGCTCAGCGTCAGGTGACTGGAAATGTCTGGCTGGCAGGTTCAAGTTGTGTTTTATTGGCTCTGCGTGAGCGAATTTATCATCGGTCGTTGGGGAGGATTTTCTGTCTTTGTAACCAACCGGCACAGAAATCAGGGCAGTTTCCTCATTTGCAGAAAAGTGCCCTATAGATGATGTGATATTTTGATAAATGACTTCGTTCAGTTTTTGTGCACTTGCAAAATGACGCTCGCTTTTTGGAGTCACAGTTTCAAAGTCGAAATTCTCCGATTTTTTCCGTTTGCTGGAGGGGAAGTTGTCACTGGCCAAATCTGGATTTGGTTTTCCGATATCATGTGTGATGTAATCCTTTTCAAAGTCATGAGTCTCGTTGCTTGGTGGAGTTTCAAACTTGACTAATTTATCAGAATCACCCAACTTAGGACGAAGCCATCGACTCGGTTCACTGTGTTTTCCCTGCTCGGTGTTTACAAACTGTTCGACTGCTTCCTCAGAGTCTCTGCACTTTCCTCTGCCGTGTTCATGTTCAAACAAACTTGGCTTCTGTTCTTTTAGTTCATCTTGATCCAGACTTCCATCATCAGATGTCTTTGTGAAAATGGCAGCGTTTTCACTCTTAAATACCTCTGCATCCATTTTCAGGTAAGCAGAGTCGGACTGATCTGTTGAGTCTTCTGACATTTCCCCAAACCTCGACTGTTGTTCCAAAGACACGCCCACAGAGTTACTCTCACAGTCTTGCCCGTCTTTAGGACTATTTGACGGGACCATCTGTGTACTTTTATCCTTTTGCTGCTCCTTTTTATGGATCCCTTTTATCAAAACAATCTTATCCGAATCGGTCTCCTTAGCATTGTTCCACAGTTTATGAAGTCCAGTTCTGCCGAGGTCATCCTCGCTGGTTCTCTTCAGTCGATCAGTCTTCCCCGAATCCTCAAAGCGCCTTTTCCTGGCAGCTAAACGGTCCATATCCACAGAAATACCACTGTCGCACCCCATTTCAGGTTTTCCATGTTTCTTAGATTTGACTTTAGCATCTTTGTCGATAGCCTCCACTAGACTTTGCATATTTTTGTCTCGGGACGTCTTCCCATGCTTGGAGACATCACTTTTCAGGGGCTCTGAGCGGAATGGAGGACTCCTCTGGACAGTCGAAGGTGACGTCAGTCTTGGACTATCACTCCCTCCTCTCTGTATCAGTTTGTCTTGAATGGCGTGGCCAATTAATTTCCCTTCTTTTTCTTTGACGCGTGTTAACTGCACAACACATGGCAGCAGGTCCAGCCTTCCTTTGCTGAAGCTCTCCTTTGGGATTTTACTGTTTTTACTTCGAATGACTGACTCGGGGCTAATCTCTCTCTCCAGCTCCGGTTCTGTCTCGCATGACTGGATAATAGGTGATGCAACTTTGAGCTTCTTATGCCTCTGTTTCTCACTTTTGTCCTTGTCCCCTCGATCCTTACATCCGACCCGCTTCTCCTTGTCCACCAAAGTCCCTCTTTCGACTTCAAAAAGTCGATCTTTCTCCAGTTTGTCAGGTTTGGTGTACCTTTCAGAGCGCGCCTTTTCCAGCTTTTCGAATCTGGGTGGGGAGATCGAGCTGCAGCTGCCACTTCTGTCGGAGGATCGACAACAGATACGACGGTCCGAATCACTCGGTATCCGCTCAGAGAGCGAAGGAGATGCGGTGGGGCTCGCAGGGCGACGAGTGGTGATGTGCGATGGGCTTTGGCTGCGCTCTATGGTTCTCCTCCCATGATCCCGCCCCCTGTCTGTTTCAAAGCGCTCCCTCTCCCTTTCGCGTTCCCGTTGCAAATAGCTGTATTTGCGGATATCCTGCTCGTAAGGGTCGGCTCGGTATTCCCGGTACTCCCGTGGGTCTTCAAAGTACTGTGGATCGTAGTAGTCTGACCCCTGATATGGGTCCCATTCACTGTAGAACTCCCGACTCCTAGCGGGGTATTTACGACGCGGATCTTCTGTGTATGTTCCTGGTGTCCGTACGTTTTCGTAATATTGTCTCTCTGCTTGAAATTCATATTGAGTTCGTCGGTCTTCCCTGTTGAAACGGAGCAGATTTTAATTTCATCATACGTTAGAACACGCGTGTCAAACACAAGGCGCCGCAGGCATCATTTAATGCGGCCCGCAAACTCTTCTCGCTCGAACGTGTCGTCACCGATGCATTTTGCACGCGCACTTTGAATTACCGTAGTAATGGTTCCTGAAAGGCATTGCGCTTTACAGCCAATTTAGTGTCATTATGGTAATTTCACACTGCCTTTCCTGGAACCCCGGAAAACAGCGCCTGTGAGTGACGGAGCGGAGAGATACACAGCAATGAGGCTCGACTTTTCTCGAGCTAGTTTTGACTTTGTATGCCTTATCGGTGTAAATCAAAGCTTGTATTGCGTGGTGACTTTTTCAGCAGTCAGTATTATATGTGCTTTTTGTGTGTGTATTTATGTGTATTATGTGTAAGTCTTGTGTGTGCTCACCCAAATAATTTCTCTAGTAAATTTAGTTTGTCTTGTGGTGAGGAAAATGTGTGTAAATGCTATAAAATGACAATAAATCAATCTTGTGTTTCCAGGAGAAGCTGTGGAGATGATGGAGGAGGTGGGGGGGGATGTTCACCACAGGTGAGAGGATGAAATGAATATGTGATGGAAAAAAAAATCGCCTGTCCATAGTGGCCTGTATTTGCACATTTACTGACAAAGAGTGACCAATGTTTGTGTAAATAGTTTTATACTTTATACATTTCAACCTCAACATGCAAAATCTTTGTACTTTTCTTCACTTTAAACTGTTCCTATACCTCCTATAACATGCAGCAAATTGTATAAAACGCACAGATGTTCTAGTTCCAAGTTTTCCGGGAAAATGGGCAAAAGCTCTTACTCACATTTTCTGACCCTTTTCGATTCAAAATAAGTTAAAAGGGTCAAAGGCTTGTCTAAAAATAAAAGTTTAAAGCATAAATTGCCCATGAACTCTAGTTAATTACACATGCAACTTTTTATGTAAAGGAATATATTCAGTGTGTTTCCATTTTCACATGTATGTAGATGCATATACAATATTTGTGACTTGAATAAATGATAATTAAGTATGAAGACAAGTCATGTTACAATATGTTATGTTATGTGGTCCCATAATGCTGATGTGGCCCTCGGTGAAAATGAGTTTGGCACCCCTGCTTCAGAATCAATACTTGCATTGATGATTGATTTCCTGAGCTAGCTACACAAACCTTCTTTCCGAAAGCATTTCGTAGAAGTCTCGTATATCCTGGCCCGACGCCTGCATGGAACGGTAGAACGCCATCTGGCTTTCCTGATTGGCAAAATCCACCTGAGGCAAATTTGAGGATGATTGTTATCAAAAATGTTCACGGAAATAGTCAAAAGTTTCATCGGCTCTGTCTGAGAACTGTCCTCGGCCAGAAAAGCGTTGACACATTGTTTGTCTGTGCAGACCCTCCTCCACCCCAGATGGTTTCCACAGCGTAATATGCCACATAGTACGAAAATGAAGGCTTGACACCAAACAGGCTATTTGTAGGTCAGGTTGAAGTTTAACAGGATATAATTGGAGGAAGTTCAACATAAACGTTGCATCACCAAATGGTCTGATGGCTCGAGAACAGGCAGAGGTGTAAAGAGCACCTGTCACTGATAAATCCTCAGGACTGTCTATTCGCCGGTGCGAGAGGCGGCACAAAGAGAGAGGAATGTAACTGGGCGGGCTGTGCCGGCTGAAGAGGAGGATAAGAAGACACAGCAGACTGGGATCCCTGGAGCACTCCTTTGTAACATCCACATGATGCATGTGGCTCTGTAACGGCTCCATCTTGCAAGATTAAAGCCTTATTTTCCGAGATCTGTCTCCGGATATTTTGAAGAAGGAAATGATCCTAGCAATAATGATTTTCAAAAATTACACTCTCTGCAGAACTTCAGTCACCAACAACGATGATTACACTTGCCTTGATTTTACTGCCCCCTATCTTCCACCCCTTAGTGTCTTTGACAGCGGCTTGTGCGTATTCGATGTTGTTGTACAGAATTAGCGCCATTCCCTTCATTCGGTCAAACACGACCTGCAGAGGACAAAGGAAAACATGAGAGGGTGGCAGAAACTAAACAATACAAGGAAAAGAAACGACTTCTCCTAACAACGTACTTTGACGACGTGTCCATAACGACAGAAATGGCGAGTAAGAAACTGTTCCGTTGTATTTGATGCTAATCCATCTAACCAGACACAGGTTGTAGGCATACTCTTTCCAAAGCCCAGCTGCAAAACAGAAGGGAAAAGAACGTATTGTAGTGAAGATTGTAGTGGCAGAGTATGGATTTAAAATAAAATAAAAATTAAAGTATTTTCACCTTTAGTCTGTTGTTGCCCAGGTACTCGCCATCCATCTTTTTTATGGCCTTGCAGACACTGGCAATGTCACAGTACTGCAGGAAGGCATACTGAGGGGCGCCGTTCACCTTCTTAATATCAATGTCCTGTGGAGACAGTCAAAAGATGTATATTAACACGGTGGGTGCGACAGTATCAGAAAGAGCTGAGTGACACCTACCACGATTTCTCCGAAGCGTTGGAAGATGTTCAACAAGTCGTGGTAAGTCGTCGTCTTCTCCAGGTTTCCAATGAATAATGTCCGAGTGGCTTTGGGATGAAACTCATCTATCCTCTCGTCCAAGGGCCTGAACTCATTTTCACTTTCCGTCTCTGAAAAACACGCCGCCTCATTGGAACCTACTCAAAAGTCTACAAATGTTTTGGCTTTTAAGACGAGAACTTACCAGGTCCGTTCCACGCTGTGACTTCGATTTGCATGCCGAAGAAAAGCTTCCCTTTGGATGCTCCCAGTGCCTTCTCTTGGTCCTCTTGCTGGCGGAAAAACACCAGTCCATAGCGTTCCTCCGATGCGCCGTGGATTTGCACGGATGTGACCTTTCCATGTTTCTTAAACTCATGGAACAAACCATCCTTCAGGCTCGTATCTAAGGTAAAATACGTGGAATATTATTGTTTAAATTTTTATTTCTCAATACTTGAAACTGCGTAGTACACCTCGTGACTCACCTGTGGAGCGCACAGGAAGATTTTGGACCTTGATGCCGAAGCTTTTACGCGGTTCGTCGCTGTCGAGGGAGGAAAGAGGAAGTGCTGAGGGTGCAGGGACGGCGGCGGACTGCACCGAACGTGCCGGGGAGTCATCGCTGGAACTACTGCTGGAATCACTTTGGAAAGAGAAGGAGCTCACGTAAGACTCTGAACATTGATGAATCGAGGTTTACTGAAGTATCCTCTCAAGACAAGACTGGAAGAAATGTGGTTTTTGACCCAAAAGGGAACCCATTATTTAGATAAGCCCCCTATGGATGCTGTCCTGTTGCACCACCATGTTTCTTTGTTAGCGCAGACTCAACAAACTATTTAACTGCATCATGTAAATCAACCTCTAGAGGGTCACGAAATTCTACACACTGTACGTATGTATGGAATTCCATGCTCAAAACGAGTTGTGGTTTTGTCAACACAGATTCATGCATATCCAAAATGGATGCATCCCATTTAAATCCAACTTGGGTGCCTCCCTCTTGTCTTTATCATCATTAGAGGGTCAACACCCTTCGGTATGAATTAAGGGTGTAACGATATATCGCAATACAAAAACGTGAAGATACGCGTCGGTGCGGTGAAAACCTGTACCGCGATATCTGATAGGTCATATCTGTCTTGTCCAGGGGTGTGCTGGCAACCGAACCCAACCGGCGCTGGTCACGCGTCAACACGGCGGGGGGGGTAGGGAGTGTGCCAGAGCATCACTCTGTCACTGCGGCACACACACACACACACACACAGAGGCACAGACCCACACACACACACAGACTCCGCTCCCGTTCAAACTTATTAAACATTGTAGGATCATTATCCACACCAGCAGCCCTCGGAGCCCAACTAAGGCTGCACACGCAGTTGGTCTACACATCCTGCTGACACCATATGTAGCGGGGTTCTTGAGAGAGAGAGAGAGAGAGAGAGAGAGAGAGAGAGAGAGAGAGAAAGAGACAGCCACTTTGTATTTTGCCAAAAAATGTAAAAAGCCTCTGAAAAAGTAATTAGTGTATCAGCATATTGAAAAATGAAAATATTTTCTTGCAGCTTGTAACAGGTCCACAAATGTTTTTCTTTTCTGTTGTAGTTTCAATATGCACACACACACACACACACACACACACACACACACACACACACACACACACACACACACACACATTATATAAGCCTGAAAGTTCCATTGACTTACATTGAATTCAGAATAGCGGCCTCCATAAGAGGCAGGTCTATGTCATTATGTCAAGCTATTTTTTGATGTCGCAAAAAATCGCACACTGTCCCCTTGAAAAAAAGATAATATATCGTATTGTATCACTATCACGACCTCCATATTGTGTATTGTACCGTATCGTGAGATTAGTGTATCGTTACACCCCTTGTATGAGTCCACCTCTGCTCATTGGAATTGACAGACATGATTTGGAAAGGCACACAATCGTCTTTACAGAGGTCTCACAGCTGACAGTGTGTATTAGAGCAGACACCATGAAGTTGAAGGAGCTCCCGGCAGGGCTCAGACAGATCTGAGGAAGGCTAAGAAAAGAGATTCTGTATTCAAGGCTCATACGAGCGCAGCTGCATCTTTAATACTTAAATGGAACAACCACACCTCTCCAGACAGAGCTGGCAGTCTGCCCGAACAACCGAGCAACCGGAGATGAATCTTGATTTTATTTTTAAATAGCGAAAGAAAGGACGGCGACTCTGAACCTGCCGGCAGAACGCCAGCGATCCAAAGCCATTGCTGAATTTGCCAAATTCGGAAGCATCATGCTGTGCCGTCAGGGTGGGACCAAATCTGGAACAAGGCTCTCCAGACTTCTGATGGCATTGAAACATTCAGCTTCGCGAGTTGAATGATTTATGGCCGCACGAGAGAATCTGTGGACAGCTAAGACGTCTATGTGGAGCTTCAAGGGGAAGTGCATCTCCAGCAACACAGACCAATTTCTAAAATTACTCATCTGGTCGCACTCCCCAAGCTCCCATCCGGCAAAGAGACTGCCGAACTCCTCCTGTCGCACGTGGTCCACCTGCACGGGATCCCCTCAGACGTGGTTTCGGACTGGGGGCCTCAATTCACCTCTATCTTCTGGAGGGAGTTCTGTAGTCTCCCGAGGTCCTCGGCTAGCCTCTCCTCTGGATATCACCCGCAATCCAACGGCCAAACAAAGAGGATAAACCAAAACCTCGAAACCACCCTCCGCTGCATGACCAACCGGAACCCCAATGCCTGGGCACACCAACTTCTATGGGTGGAGTATGCACACAACTCACTATCCACCTCTGCGTTCACACCGGCGTGGCCGGGGACACCAATACCTGGTCGACTGGGAGGGCTACGGCCCATAGGAGAGATCCTGGGTTCCCCCAGACCTCAGTAAAGATTACAAAACTTCCACCTTAGTCTGTCTGCTTCGTACTGCATTTGGGTCTTTCACACCCATTACAATTTAGGCATCACACACACACACAGACACACACACCAACACACCCACACACACAGACACACACAATACAAACACTGACATACAAAGTCAAAACTAGCTAGTGAAAAGTCAAGCTTCATTCATCAAGAAATTCAAAACGTCTTATGTTACCTTTCTTTGCCAGAAGTTGCTCCTTCCACCACACAAGCCTCCTCTAACCTCAGTGGAGGTTTTATCACCCCGGAAGATCTTCTTTCTCACATGAATTCACGAAAAACATCAGTGAAAGTTTGTTTTCGGCCACTGTTCCGCCGTGTGTATCTCTTCGCTTCATCACTCACAAGTGCTGTTTTCCGGGGTCCCAGGAGAGGCAGGAGTGAAATTACCGTAATGACACTAAATTGTAAAGCGCAATGTCTCTGTTTCTGATAGTACAAACTGGGACGGAGTTACGGTAATCTAAAGTGCGCATGCAGAATGTGGGGACATTAAAGAGTTTGTCTTTTCTGTCCTTTGTGCTTGTAAAGTTGTCTCGCGGGCCGGATAGGACCCTTTTCTGGGCCACATTTGGCCCACGGGTCATATGTTTGACACCCCTGGTCTGTGATGATTGACTAAAATTTGGAGCCAGCCTCAGGTGGCCACCTTGTGAACTGTGAGATGTTCCACTTCCGGCAGTTGAGTTGAGTATGGTGTCACCTCTTCATACATCAGGCTGTGAGATTGACCTTTCAACCATTCAATCGGCCAAAACAATGCAACACTGACTAATCCTTACCTTGTGTGGCTCTGTCAGTCACTTAAAGGTACAGTGTAAGATTTGGTGACATGGAGTGGTGAAGTGGCAAGTTGAATCCATCACCTCACCCATCTGAACATGAAGGAGAACCTATGGTGGACTTCACTTGTCAATAAAACTCAAATGATGTTAAGTATGTCCTCTATGGGGGACTGTAAAACATGGCGGCCCCCGTTGGGAGGACCCACTCCTCATGTAAATATGAATATGTAATTAATGGGCCTATTTAAGGGGAATGTAAAAAAAAAACATTTAAGTGATTCTGAATTCATGAAAATGTCTGAATGTATTTGTTTCGAAATATTTTATAAGAAATTACAAAAATGGCCAAAATCGTACACACTGCATCTTTAACGTGAAAGTGAAAAAACACCTTTCAGATAAGGAACCTTAAAACCAGCTGTTGTTCACTGACAGATCTTGAGACTATCTACAGAGAAACTCCTCAAACCCAGGCGTTCAATCGCTCATCGTTAGAGGGGTTGATTCCCACCTTCCCCCGACTTCACGTGCTGAGGTGTCCTTGGGCAAGATACTGAGCCTGACTTTGTCCCATGTGCTCATAGTGCTGGAAATACATGCACAGTCTGAATGTTTGAGTAACTGGGTAAATGCAAAAAATCGTCCTTTTTAGGAAAATATTCTCAATCTAATCTTTTATGGATATTTTGTGCATATTACAATCAAATACAATGATGATAATAATGGATAATAGTGGAAATGTGTTGATCTAGTGAGAACTCGAGAGGAGAAGAACACCCCCTTTATCATTTGCGTCGCGACCGTGAGCAGAAAAGCGACAGATTACCGAGTGGAAACACTAATGGCCGCCGTCTGCACCTTTGCTCGCGGGCCCATTCCCAGGCCTGTCTCAGCTTTCCAGGCCCCTCCGCTGTTTGTTTCCCTCTCACTTTCTCCTCCTGCGCTCAGACACTCCCGGAAGTGCCACTGACGGAGCCTGGCCTGTGGGAGTGGGCAGGCAGCCAGCACTGGCCAGAAATTTCCAGTTCCAACTGGATCTCACGGAGGGGGGGGAGCCATCACCCGTGCAGAGAGGTAGGCAGTGAGAAAAAGACACCAGCCGCCCACTCCCCCCCCCCCCCCCCCCCCCCCCCAAACTCCCCCCGCGCGGCCCCCCCCCCCCAAACCCCCCCCCCCCCCCCACCTTAACCCCA
>JAFBJT010108950.1:19293-29727 GCA_016785325.1 Chascanopsetta lugubris
TCAGAGGGCGTGTGTGTGTGTGTGTGTGTGTGTGTGTGTGTGTGTGTGTGTGTGTGTGTGTGTGTGTGTGTGTGTGTGTGTGTGTGTGTGTGTACTCTGCAGCTGTGTCAAACCCCATGTTCTGTTCACACTGTTTTTATTTTTGATCCTAGTTAAACTCTCTAATTCCAGGGAGTTCATTTTCATGTAAATATAATGTAGAACATTCGATAAACATTTAATAATGAATATTTAAACATACTTAGATTTTGACAGAAAGATTTTCCATTTTACTTTTGGCCTCTTTGGCTCTTACCAAACTGTTGGCCTCTGGTGCACACAGGCTGATACTGATAGTTATGATGAGTCATGTTTAATGATACCGTGAGTTACTACTGGTGATGTTGGGCAGGGGGAGGGGCCAACACTTTTTAGCGACACATTCTGCATACCACACCTTTAAATCCTAATCACAGCTCGATATGATTTTCACAGGTAGTAACGACACAGCAAATAATAATCTAAATTACTTTATTAATTTAAGTTAGGTAGAGACACTAAACATTGGAACCACATTTGCTCTGCACGTCTTCAGAAAATTACAAAAAGAAAAAAAAAAGAGGCTTATGTCATACTGTCAAAAAAAAAGGCAAAATAATGAAGAGGTAGAGAATTTAGGCTCATCACTGTGACCGAAGGAATGACGCCTATTGGAATGTCGCTGAAATTCAAAAACTCTCCCAAACAAAAAAATAAAAAAGGTATATAAAATATCCATAAATCAAATATGGGCGTTTCCAGGGAGACTTGACGGGTGGGGAGGGGGGGATGCGGGGTGGGGGGGTGGAGAGGAGGGGCGGGTATTCACAACATTTAAACATTTACATTTCACTTTAACTGTACAAGCTGGATGATGAACAGGAGTGTTAAAGTGTTACTGTGGACAGGAGAATAGAAAGCTGGTGTGGTTTTAATACATTTCCCTCCAGCGCACGTCGGCATGGGGACAGCAGAGTTACAGCCATTGTCGGGTTATTTAAAAAAAAAAAATAATTTTCAACAAATTCTTAGACACAAAAAACATATCGGTAACATAAATGTACAATATAAACAACCACATCTGGAAAAATAAAGACAAATGAGAGAAATATACATTTATTTCCTCTCCTGAAGCGGTACATTCTGAGTGTGTCAGACATGCAGGGACTTCCACCTCCTTTCTGAAATGACACCTGACAGAGACACATGGTTACCGTGGAAACCCCCTGTGTAGATTCCACTCAGCCACAATCTGGCCACTTAAACGTCCCATTTGGAATGACTTCATTATCAACACATGCTACACGTCTGTGACTTTAAGCAATAGAGTATGGTAATTGTGAGAGAGTTGTTTTGCTTTATTGGCAGGACACAGGTCTGAATTAGCTGCTGTGGACAGGGAGATAGAGCCTCTGTGTGTGTGTGTGTGTGTGTTCGTGTGTGTGTTCATGTGACGCTGCTTCCTACACACAGTGTTGAGAGAGAGAGAAAAAAATAAATCTGAAATTACAGTGCATGTCTACAAAAATAAAATAAAGGTGATACAAAAAAAAACAAGATTTTTACTGTTGGTACAGTAACATACTGTATATTTCCACAATGACACTAGATAAGGCTGGTGACTACATTATGTAAATAGTTAATTATTGGATATCTTTTTCTGTATGATTTCAAAACTAGTGACATAGAATATAGATGTTGGTTTCTTTAAACAAACTTACAAAATAAGAGACAGAACAAAGTCAAAATAATCCTTTGTGTAGTACACAGCTTTCTTTGTCCCAGAGGAACAATATGGTAAACCTTTGCATTTGCTCAATGCAAGTGCACCAGTCTAGATTCAGTCTTTTCTTCTTCCTCCTCCTCCTCCTCTCCCATTTTCATCCTCAGTGGTTGTTTCCTCACGCCTGCACCTATTTTAACGTGCTCCTGTTCGTTTGTTGCCAACAGCGCCCCCACTAGATCCCGTTCTTTGCCTCGTTGTTGTTCATGGCCTCCTTCCTCTGAGCCAGGAACGGGTACATGCACTTGTCGGCGCCGAGGAACCGGTACATGCACACGATGGCCTCGAAGGGCAGGATGCTGCGGAGGAGAGAGAGGGGGGGCAGAGGGGCGATCGATCGGTGAGGAGGCCGGATGCAGGAAGAGGAAATGCGGAGATGATGGTGGACGTGGGAGTGGGCTCACCTTTTCATGAAGTTGACCATGTAGACGATGCGAGGGGTGCAGATCATGGGCTGGTCGGTGAGGATGGCCCTCATGGCCTGTTTGACACAGAACTCTGGCTTCAGCGGAGGCAGGAAGGGCTCGATCTCTTTCCTGAGCAGAAAGGTAAGGATTGTACATTTATTTTTGGGGTGGATGGATGGAGAATCGTGTCGTTTACACAGGTCATGATTCAGATGAACAGATCGTCTGTTCTGGAGGTTCTGAAAACACCGTTCTTTCCTCCTGCGCACGTTTTCACTTTCTTGAAACGAGCTGTAGAGCCCCGGCTCCGCCCTCACGGAGAAGCCCACCCTGCTGAAAGGCCAGCGCTCTCTGACGATTGGTTCCCCTTGCTCTGCCCATTCCAGTATCATCAACGTAAACAGGAAATTGAATGAAATTAAATTTAGTTCTATAATGAATCTGGGGGTTGAGGTATGAGCTCGTCTCTACTAAACTTTACACAACTTTGGTACAAACCTTTATAGAGTGACGGTCGAAACAAGCTTAATCTAATCAAGTCCTGGGTGATGCTGGTGAAACAGGATGTGAGCGCTCCCTGTGCACGGTAACAGTAATTGCTCCATGTGGCAGGACAGTAAAGCCACCTGCCGACTGTAACCATCAAACAAAGTGAGGACTATTAGAGGGGAGAGTAGGGAGGAGGCGGGGGGGGGGGGGCAGCCAGGTGGAGGGGTTGGGGTGGGTAAGGGTGGAGGGGTGGGGGGTTCCCCCCCCCTGGGAAAGTCGCTGTCTTTGTTAAAGCAGATCGCTGACCAGGAGCAGCGACTTTATAATACTGTACGTAACAAAAACACAAACCCTCAGCTGCTGCTGCTGCTTTGAAGTTCAAAAGGTGTTTGTGCAGCGATTTGATCCAGAGACGATTACAGAAGACAAAGTGGAGCCAGGTGCAGAGAGAGAGAGAGAGAGAGAGAGAGAGAGGCGGGGCAATCGAACCTTATCCTGCAGCCTTTGAACATCCCGGTGTCGACCAGGTACGGACACACCAGCGTCATGTTGATGCCGTCCTTCTCCGAGGCCTTTAGCTCGTGGCTCAGGGACTCGTGGAAGCCGATGGCACCGAACTTACTGGCGCAGTAATCCTGAGGGACGAGCGAGAGCGAGAGAGAGAGAGAGAGAACTGGTTAGTCCTGTAAAGCACAGCAAACGTTTTCACACACGCTCCCTGGGCACACATGTCTCTCCTTGCCGTTAATGACACAAAAAGTGAGTGCGTCCGCCGTTTCATTAGCATTCTTCTCCCGCGCATTAGGAGACCGCTCATCTCGGCGGGGGGGGGGGGGGGGGGGGGGGGGGGCTTGATGTGGTTTGCCGTGGAATTAGAATTTGAAAAAGATAAACGTAGAGGGCAGAGCAAACACAGATGCTCGTCGACAAACACGGCGAGGATAAAGAGACGGACCGCGCCTACGTGACGAGCGTTAGCTGTGAATGTGCTCGTCTCAATTTCCTTTGGAAGAGTTTGCATACGGACACTTCAGTCCCTCTGAAGGACCCTTCATCAAAATGGATGAATGATTCAACAACAATAGCAAAGACGCAGCAGAGTGGTCATCCGCATGGATTTCAATCAAATCACGCCGCTGTCAGTCGAGTAGAAGAGTCTCCTCCCTGAAAGATGAATATTTAATGTGGCGAATAAGTATTTACAAAACGTTAGATTCAAAGATACGGTGTGTAAGATTTGGTGACATCTACTGGTGAAGCTGCACATTATATCCATCACCTCTCCCTTCCCATTCGAACAGGCCCTCGGCCATTAAAGCTCAAACCCGGTTTACTACGTCCACTCTGGGCAACTGTAAAAACATGGCGGCCCCCATAGGGTGGACCCGCTCCTGCTGTAAATATACATTAAAGGGCTAATTTTAGCGTTTTGCAAAATAAAGTCATACATTTTGGTGAAATGTCTAAATATAATTGCTTCGGAATTCTATTTCTCCACCGCAAGAATAGTGGAGAATAGACAGAAATTCGCTGAAATCGTACACACTGCACCTTTAAAATTGAACACACCCCAACTTTACTCATTTAGTTTTTTAAGTGTCTTTCTCTCGTTATATTTCAAACTTTCATCGCGAAGGGCAGAGGAATAACTATAGGAAGGAAAAACAAACGTTGATCCAATGGGAGCGGCTGTGAGCTGAATACTGAGCATCAAGTGGTTCACAAAGCGGTGATGAAGATGTCTCCGTCCCTCGGGGGGCTGTCAGCTCATTCTGGCCCCGGGGCCAGAGCCCATTAGGGGCCCCGCACCCCCACTGATGCAGATAGAGGAATCCATAAGCGGCTCCCCAATGCTCATGTGTGTCCCTTAATTTAACGGGTGGAGGGACAACCAGAGAAAAGGGGCCTAACACCCCCCCGCCCGCCCCTCCAACCCCACCCCCCCCCCCCTCACCCAACCCCCACCACCCGGACCAGCGTGCAAGCTGGCATGGCGACGCCGTCGGGAGAAAAGCGCAGTGGTTTTGGATGGTGGGAACGACGGGATGTGTATGTGTTGTTGTGTATGATACTAACCTCCACTCCAGCTGTGCTGAATAAACCCAGAGAGCTGGCAACCGTGACAATGTGACCATGATTCAGCTCCAGCATCTTGGGGAGAAACGCCTTGGTGGTCTGTGTGAGTGTGTGTGAGGGGGGGCGGGGGGGTGGGGGGGGGGGAGAAGTACCTTTTTGACGTTTAGGTTAGTTCACTTGTGCAGTTTGTCTGTGCCAAAGCTCTTTGATCGTCTCTGCCTCCCCCTTGTTCTCCGTCTCTTCTCCATGGTGATTCAGAGGGAGGCGTTTGAATGAGAATTCATAACAGACACAAACACAAGAAGAGAGCCAGTGAGCGCTGGAGGTGAAGCCTCCATGCCAATGTGTAAAAGTTGTTTTCACGTAGAGGAAGGAGTATGAGGGTCCCCCCGCCCCCTCTGCAGGTAATCACTGAGCGAGCAGGTATGAGGTGTGTGTGTGTGTGTGTGTGTGTGTGTATGTGCGTGCGGTACAATCTGTTCTTTTCCCACACAGATCTGGTGCCCGTCGCCGGGCCCGGCTCTAAAGACCTGGTGACAACACCAATCACAGGCCTCCGTTCACTCAGCACTTCCAACAATACAATTCAGCCCGATCGTCTGAGCCTCGCGCTCGGCCCCGAGCAGCAGTCACAGGAACAATCCGCAGCCCCGGATGAAAGGGTTTCAGCGGAGCGCCACGTGAGAGCCCGAGCCATTCCACCCGCAGTCGACCAATGGGAGTGGGCGGGGTGGCGAGAAGAGCTACGCCGGAGGAGGAGGAGGAGGATGGTGATTAACCTATGGATCCATCCCTCGCGGCTGCCGACTCTGGAGCTGCCCTGGACACAGCGTGAGCCAATCAGCAGGTGTGACATGTTGAGGGCCATGACAGGAACTGACCAATCGCTCTCCCACCGGGAGGTCCGCAGACAAGCCGCGGGGTCTTTTGTTTTGCGAGCAGAGCCGGAGCTTTTCAAATGTGATGTGCGCTGCCATAGTGAGGAACAATACACGCGCTCTCTGAGATCATCTCTGCACCAGGACACGGCCGGATCCCATCGAGCGCTGCACGAGGGCACGAGAGTTTCGCGCAGCAGTTTTGCGCATTTCTCGTTATTCCTGACAGTTTCATTTGAAGTCTCCAGTCATTTTTGTTGGTTTCTAAACGGACGGCAACAGTCGGAGTGGTTGGTACAGTGCGAAAGGTTTGCCAGCGAAATGATTCAGACTCCTTTGTAAACATTTGGAGGGCTGCACAGTGCCAGAGAGAGAGAGAGAGAGAGAGAGAGCGAGAGCATGGTACCAGGTAGTACAGCCATGAAACCACTGGCAGGGGAGGAGAGGCCTCATTAAAGCCCCACCCAGAGATGAACTACATCAGAGCGAGTGACTTCCACCATCACCGCCGCTATCTCTCTGCGCTTGTTTAGCGCGATAAATAAAACCGGAGGCGAGACGAGGAAGCCTGGATTGGAGGCGGATGACCTCATCCCGCTGGAAGTTGGACTCTTGTGGCCAGGTACAGTATAACTGATCTGACTCCGCTCCAAACATCTGCTCCTTTCCAGGACATAAATTTTGAAGTTGCTGCAATATTCAAAGATATGCCCGTACCTGATCCCGGCCAAACTCTCTCCACTCCCACAGCAACTTTCAGCGAGCGGGGAACAACTCCATTTGGCAGGGCGCGCCGCCGCCCAAGCCAACAGCTCGGATACGACCGGGAGATTTTCGCTGAGTGTTTCCGGAAACGAGCGGCGCTGACGGAGAGGAGGGGAGCGGCCCCGCGCCCCCCAAGCTCCGAGGAGGTGGACGGGTGCGAGCGGGCCTTTCGGGCCGATGTCCTGCTTCTCATGGCGGCTGTGGCATGTGGGTATGACCTCCCGTGACCTCTCAGACACAAAATGTGTGAAGGCAACCGGGGGCTCGTGTCTTACATCAAGCGCTGCCGTAATTGGGTCTCAACGCTCCCTTGTTCCGCTAAATTACCCGCTGACACAGCCGGGCCTCCTTGGCCTATGTGGGGGTGTCCTGCCCGCTGCACCCCCTAATTGGTGTGTGCCCCCAGGAGCATTTAAGCCACACAAAGCTCCTTGCAGCTGGGGTGTCAGGTTGTATTAGTGCTCGCGTCTGACCAACAGGAATATGAACCAAATATTGGCCTTTGCGTCGCACCAGATGGCCATTTAATTGGGCTGACTTCTCCCGGAACAAGAGGCCGGAGGAGAGCGAGAGAGAGAGAGGGAGCTCGACCGATGCTGCGGCCGATCAAGGAATTCGTGTGGGTTGGGCTCGGCGCTCGTCGGGGGACGACGGATGCAGAGCGGCGCTGTGGCGGTGGTCGCTTCTCCAGTCGACCCCCCCTCCAACAAAGCGCGTCCTATTTACTTCGAAAGGAGCGTCAATAAGCGAGGGAGGAGGAAGTGGAGTCAATATTTAACAAAACACATCCAGGATGGTGACTCAGCCAAAGATCCACATCCATGCTCCGGCCGTGAGGTCTCCTCGCTCACTCTTCCCCACAAACACACGAGTCACTGTTTAAAGTCCTCACACAATCAGACCTTGGCCATGACAAGTCAGACTTGTGAATGTTTGACTTGAAGAGCGTGTGACTCATGAGACCCCGTTTCATTTAAAGTCACTTTGTACAGTTCCTGTCAATTAGAAAAGCAAAAAGTGAATCTGACTGCTTTTCTATATTATTGTCGCCGAAAAAAAGATACGGTATTTTAAGAGTAAACTGAGATCCAGGATTAGTCATTAAGAATATCCAACTTTGGATTTATTGAAAAAGTTTGTTTTTGAACGGAAACTCTCTTTTAATCATTTAATTTCCATCTTTTAAAAATTTGAGTTCCCCCCCCAGGAGCTGTGCTGGTTTCTCCTGTTATCATTTTCAGTATTCATCATGTGATGACTGGCCAATCAGATGGCGCTGTGGGCGGGACAGTAAGACTTCACGGTCGCTACAGTTTTGAAGGGACTGCCCACGATGCGATATAAAAATAGAAATGCTGAAGATCTGACTTCTGGAGTCCCCCCCTCCGAGGCTTTAGCAGGTACACGCCGAGGGCGAGACCCACAACGGGAGCGGTCACCGCTCGCCCCACTCGGGGGGTACAGGTGCGCCCCGGCCCAGAGGAGGGGCCCATATAAAACCAGTCAAGTAGGACCCTTCTGCCTGGCTGCCTCTTTTCTCTGGATACAGCAGGAATGCAGCCTGCGGAACTTGGCTCCTGTCGCCTGGCATCTTGTCAAGTTGATCCACAGACAAGAAACCAATTGTCAGATAAAGTGGGTCAGCAGCGGCTTACCATTACCCTCTCGCCTTGCTTGTGGACGGGACGGCACTGCCTTCCGTCCTCCTTTCTTCCCATTTTTGCTCTTTTCCCGCCATGCCACTGTGGCGGCGCTCCCTGTGCTTTCATGTGGTCGCGAACAAAACAGAGGTAGGGTTTCCACCACCACCAGGAGGAGGAGGAGGAGGAGGAGGAACCGCTGCTCATTGTTCATCCAACCACCTGTTGGGTAACCAGCTCAAGATGCTGAGGACGATCTGCTCTTGTGTCATCCCACCGACACAAATCCTTAAAAAACAAACTCTGGTGACACTAAGTGCAAATGACGGCATCTCCTCGTCCTCGCATGACTCAAAACTCAGACTTGTCAAAATGTGCCAGCTGGACTAATCAGACCAATTCAATGTGATGACCCCCCCCTGCCTCGTGAAAACCTTGAGGGAGCGGGGAACTGAATCATAGCTGCGTGTGTGTGTGTGTGTGTATGCGCGTGTGTGTGTGTGGCAGAGCCGGATGAACAGAGCTGGCCTCCATGACTCCGATGCAGCTGCACCCACTGCCTCCAAATCAGATTGGGAGGAGTCAGTGGGGCCTGTGGAAGGAGGACAGAAGAAGTGTGGGGTCTGAGCTGGTCTCACACACACACACACACACACACACACGCACACACACCCCATTAGTTTCCTGCCCGTGTGTCCGTCCCTGCCCTTATTCCCTCATGAAAACTTCGACAAAATACAAATCCTCCTTTCCTCTGCTCATTCGAAACCTTTCTCGTGCCGGGGGCCTTTGAACCTGCCGTGGACCCTCCTGGTTTGGGGAGATGTCATTATCTGGACGGGATTAAGTCTGGGTGGAGGCTGAGGGGGTTTTGCGGCTCGACAGTTCGTCACTAATGTCTCTCTGAAAGTCATGAAAGGTTTTGCCAAATCGTGACAGCGAACAAGTCGAATAAGACGGAGACGCCAAAACACAAGAATCTGAAGCTAGTCACGTTCTGCTGACGGATTCCAAAGTCTGAAATGGAAACGCCGTGCGGAGAATGAGGACTACTCAATCGGGATTTAAAACATCATTCAATTTGCATTTAACGTCATAAAAAAAAAAGCCTTGAAAGCTTCGAACCTAATAAACAGCTTTTATACTCCACTTCAAGGCCCAACCTGTGGCGATTGGATGAGTCATAAACCACAAACAGTGAAGTCGAGGGGTTTGTGCAACACCACCTGCGGATGCGCGGAGGAACTGCTCCATGTTTGTGTAAGAAAGGAAAGTGGACAGATCCCTGTTAGTCAAAGCTCCATTCATGGAGCTTGTGTCTGTAATGAACCACATCCTCCATAGTGGCTGTCGCCATTCATTAAGTACCTCTTTCATCTGCTCCCCTCCCCTCCCTCCCCCTCCACTCCTAAAGGAACCACGCTCACCACAGAATATAGGCAAACACAAACACAGCCCTCCGTTAAGAAATCCCCAAACCTGCCACCCAACCACTGGATCCTGACTGCGGAGGGGCGCGTCAAAGGCTGAATGAGGCGTCGCTTCAAATAAGTAAATAAATAAATCAAACAAAACCAGGAGGAAATACACAACCTGTGTGACTGACAACACAAGAGATTTGCATGCTCAATTAGTGCGCCCCACCATCCACCGTGGTTTCATGGCATCATGGTGAATGCAAAGCAGCCAAAGTCTCCCCGCCAACATCATCATCATCCTCCGCCTCGCTCGCCGCGTCGCCTAATGTGACGGGACAAAGATGGAATGGGGGATTCAGACGGATGCAAATGGACGCAGGACACCAACTTTGTCCACCACGGATCTATAAATACACACACACACACACACACACACAAAAACACACACACCATTGTGTGCACAGATAATTACAACAGGTGATGGCTGCCGAGCAACGCAATCAATTCTCATTGCGAGGCCTTTCCCTCATTGGAGGAGACGCCTGACACCCCCCCCCCCCACCACCACCCCCCACCACCACCACCACCACCACCAGTGACGTCGCCTCCCTCCACCGATTCCTGCGGCAACCGTCGTCTCTCCACACCTCCACATTACACACAGTGAGCCGCGATGGCCCCCGGCCTGCCGGGTTTAACGGGCACCGCAGAGCACACGCTTATCTCAAGTGCAACATATTCACTCCATCAGGTCCACACGGCCTCTCAGACACGTATTCACACTGAGAATGAAAAGGCCCGGGGAACCGAGCCAGAGCAAAATCCGATACACAACAAATCACTGCCTGCCAACTGAATGTGGTGAGCGGTGGATGAGAGACAGATCCAACCCACGTACAGAGGAACCCCCTCCACTCCCCCCCCCCCCCCCCCCCCCCCCCCCCCCCCCCCCCCCCCCCC
>JAFBJT010108951.1:11193-28632 GCA_016785325.1 Chascanopsetta lugubris
CCCTCCCCCCCCCCCCCCCCCCCCCCTCCTCCCTCCTCCCTCCTCCTCCTCCTCATCTGACGACTCATTCAACCGAGAGCGTTCTCACACACTCTGACCGCAGCGCACCAATCCAGCATCGGGAACCGCCGTGCGCCGGTTTGGAGCGGCTGGGAGGAATGCGTGTGACTGCAGGTGCAGCATCTCTGACTCGCGTCCACGAGGGCCGCACACACTCACCTGATACGTTCCCCGTCGTTCGACGCCACGGTTTGGCTTTGGCAATCTAGTTCAAACAACGAGCGATGTGACAATCTGCTCGTCTGATGGTATTTGACGTATCGACGGCCTTGTCAGGGCTTTTGTAACACGCGACGACGACGACGACGATGACGACGACGACGACAACGACGACGCTGAGAGGAAAGACTGCTGATGACGGCTGGATGAGTTCCTGCAAGTCATCAATATGTACGCAACATGCAAACAGGCTGCATGACAGGGTGTCAGCATTTACTACGACGTGTTCGCCCTGCTGCCGGAAGTGGTCCCCCCTCCCCCCCCCCGCGCAGTCACATGGCCGGTTCGATGGGCGCCTGATAAAAAGGGGAAATGAGGTCGAAGGATGCGACAGTATGGCTTCAAGCGCTTCTCATTAGTCTCCATTTGGCTCGGAACAGTCCTTCAAAGCAGGTGGTGATCCGCTGTGTTCACGCCAAACCAGCTAAGGCACACACACACACACACACACACACACACACACACACACACACACACACACAAAAACAACGCTTCTTTTCATACAGTTCTTTATCTGTTTCAATACGTGACTGTCACATTGTGCTAGATTTAGATGAGCGTGACGACACCCGAAAGGTGCGGTGTGTACGATTTGGTGACATCTGGCGGCGAAGTCGCATATTGTATCCGTCACCTCACCCTTCGAAAAAATATTCCAAAACATGGATTATAATCTCCGTTATCCTTCAATTTACGTATTTTTAGAAGTGACAAAAATGAGCACAATCTTACGTACCGCACCTTTAATATGGTCGATTACACGCTAAACTACCCACAGATTGACATGTATGGATGTATTTAAAGATCACCTCCACTCTGGTGATCCAAGGCTCCCGTAGCGTCTCGGCCTGGGTGTTTACACGGGGCTCCAGTGGCCACGGCCGTCAGTGAGGCTGAGGCAGCAGATGGTGGGTTGTCACTGTCACTGGATGAGGACGAGAGGAGGAACTCAGCCACGACAATGACACTGTCATGCAGCATGTCAGCAGCGTGTGATGGGATTCTCCACAGTCAAATCTGCAGCAGAACTGTTCATAACGTAAACCCCCTCACCCCCCCCCCCACCCCGCCCCCCCCATACACCCACCCACCCCAAACTGCCTCCGTGTCTGTGCCACTGTCTAACACGCCAACTTCCTCTGCCCGTGGGCCTCGTGTGTGAACAGGCCCATAAAACGCACGAAATGTTCAGTCAGCTGGAGGCTGCCGTGTTTACTGCCTGTATGGAGGTGACCGGGGCTGTAGGTATAAGCCGCTGCCAGACGACATGTTTATGCTCTCTGTCGGGCAAAGGTAAATAAAAAAAAGGAAAAAAAAAAGGAGATGCCTCACGGTTTAACCGCTGCAGTTTCGCTGACTCGTCGCAAAGAAGAGGCACAATGGAAATCGACCTTTGCCCTTTGAGCCTGCGTGATGACCTGTGTCGTCTGCGAAATCCATTTCATGCAAAAACACCTCGTCATGGCTTTTCCATGTGCACTGCTGAAATTAAAGGTACAATGTGTAGAACTGAGGGACATTTTGTGGTGGATCCTTCATCGTACCCTTTCCGTCCGATCATGAAACGTAAAACGTACGCTTAGTCTCTTTCGGGCTTTTGTAAATGTAACATGGTGGTGCAACATGGCAGCATCCACAGGGAGAACCTACTCCCAATGTAAATGTAGATATGACACAACCACATATTACGACTTTAAAGGTGCAGTGTGTACGATTTGGTGACCTCTAGAGGTGAAGTTGCATGCTGCATCCATCACCTCACCCTCACTCCTCTGAGCATGCAGGAGAACCTATGGTGGACTTCAGCTGAAGATGTTTAGTACGTCCACTCTGGGCCACTGTAAAAACATGGCGGCCCCCACAGAGAGGACTCACTCCTCACGTTAAACCTACATTATCAGGTTCTTTTAAGGGAAACGGGAACAAAAATACATTTAAGTAATCATGAAAACGTCGGTATGTAATTGTTTTGTAATATTTCTTTGTAAGTGACCAAAACTTACAAAACCGAACACACTGCGCCTTTAAAGGAGCGGATCCTCTCTATGGGGGCCGCCATGTTTTTACAGTGGCCCAGAGTGGACATAATTTGAACTTTTGGGTTTTGATGACTCCCCGAGGTTCTCCTGGGGGTGAGGTGATGGATGCAACTTCCCCCTCTAGATGTCACCAAATCGTACACACTGCACCTTTAAGTGAACGTAAAACTCTGCCTGCTCCATAATGAAGTCAGCGGTGCAGGGTTTCGTCACAACCCCTGATCGAAATAAAACCTCCCGAGTCATTTTTGTCGACGGTGAGCGGCTTCACAAAGTAGGACGCCCCAGATCTGAGCCTCTCACCGGAGGCGCCGCCATGAGAGGCAGCAGGGGACAGACTGTGTGCAGAGCTTTATCAGCACTCTGGATTCTGGGAACACCCTCCTCATAACATGGATGTAATGAACACTATCAGCTGGGGTTGCCAAACATGCTCCACTGTCATGTTTTTATCAGATGATAAGAAATCTCTCCGGAGCACCATCCAGGCTTTTATCTCGTGGGCTCAAAGCAGAAGGAGATGATGTTTTAAACACACTGCTGGTGGTTTTTAAGCTGTTTCGCAGTATCAGCGCTGACACTTGAATATAATCCGCTGCTCCATCATTCCTTCTCTGACACAATGAGAAAAAGAAAAAAAAAAAGCCGTTTGATTTGTCGTCGTCTACCGACACCTACTGGTTTGATTGGGACTCACGTTTTTATGTAACCGCTTGAAGACTCATGCGCGTGGCTGTGACGCCCTCTAGTGGCAGCGGCTTTACACTGAAGCGCAAAACCAGAGCGGGGAGACAGATGGAGCCCATTCTTCACTCAAGGCCGTCCTGATAATACGGGGCAGTGTTTTCCATTCTTCACACCAGCACTTACAACAGCACAACATACACTTCACAACAAAGCGCCATGTGCAGGAGCACAACCGTGACTGGTAATGGAACAATATGTTCAAATGTCGTGTCATGTCATCTTCAACCACTTATCCAGTATCCTGGGTCGCAGGGTATTTCTGCCAGTACACATGGGGCCATAGGGGGTATCAGTGTCAGGGCCAGTGACACTGCAGCATGGCCTGAGCGGGATTCAATCCAAATCAAATC
Source organism: Chascanopsetta lugubris (assembly GCA_016785325.1). Lineage (NCBI taxonomy): Eukaryota > Metazoa > Chordata > Actinopteri > Pleuronectiformes > Bothidae > Chascanopsetta > Chascanopsetta lugubris. The sequence continues at coordinate 14,609 of JAFBJT010108951.1, forward strand.
AAGTCAAGTTTTATTTATAAAGCCCACATTCACAAGTCAATGTTTGTCCAAAGTCCAATGTGAAGTGGGCTGGACAAGTAAAATCACTGCATGAAAACGTGTAACATACACATTCCTAATAAATCTTTCTTTTAGTGCAAAGAAGTACATTCTTTAAATGTTCACAATGAAAGAACTATCTTTTTACTAATCGCTATGAACAAGTGGAAATGTCTTCTTCTTCTCACCAACTCATCAATCCCAAGTGGCAATGGTTGACTCCCCCCAGTGTCCCAACACAGGAAGTGCAGGTTAATAATCCAAAATTTGTACACTTTGCAAATTTATACCTTAACCCTTTGGCGAACCGGTTCCAGCCCGCGAGCCATAAGTTTGAACCTGTGCCTCAAAGGCTGAGTCACCATTCAAATGAACAAAATGAATCAAATATGGGTCAATTATGCTTGATAATTAAATATACTTAACTCCATTCCATGGCCGTATCCCATTATATATATATATTTTTTTCTTTTAATAACAATAAAATAACATAAAAATGAATCAAATAATGACACAAAATGTAATGAAGTAGATGGATGGTCACACACAACGACTGAGAAAATACATGTTGTACTGAAAGAGCTTCTTTATTCTTTTTTTTCACATTGTGGTTCAGTTACTTTCAGAATAAACAAAAATTATAGTCTTCACAAAAATACTCAACACTTTACATTTTCCAGGTTCCTTTTCTTCAAATAAGAGCTACAGATATTTACACACCTATCACAACTAGTTTTTTAAAATCCAGTTCATTGAACATGCAAAGGTTCTGCTCAGCTCTGACATTATTGACTTAAATAGAGAGGTTTCATCACAAGTATCCACACGTTTAGGAGCCGACCGCACGAACGTTTCACGAACATCCACAAAAACGCCCGTCGAGGCTTTTCCCCCCGAACACGATGGAATAGAAATCCGAAGCCAAACAAAGGCTTTATTCGTTCTGTTTTTGAAGAAAAACTGCTACTGTGCATTTTCAGATAGCCCTCATTTGTTTGATCCTGATGTCTCAGTCTAAGGCATCTTTCCTTTTAAAGGAAATCAGGGTTTGTTTGTTTTTTCCACCAGTTTAGAACTGACAAGAAAACGTCACAGTGATGGGGAACCAATACTTTTCATGCAACCTTTGATATTTCAACTCTTGGCTTATCCAGACGTGGGGTGAGCAGTAGGTCCAGTGGGTGTTACGCATGATGTACGTTAGATGTGAGCAGTAATGTCTCTTTGCCCATGAACGCGCTCCCTGTGTGCGATCGCCCTGTAAATCCAATCAACTCCTCAACACACCACATTACACTGAGGTAAGTCTCTGGTCTGCGTGGATCAGAATCATCAGTATGAACACGACTTGGTCATAGGGGTTGGCGATAAAACCCACTGTCACGTCACGCCATGCCATCCATTGGCCTGTGTCGCAGGGTATTTCGACCAATCCACATGGGGCGAGAGCAGTGCTGGGGCCGGTGGCGCCGCAGCAGGGTCCAAGCGGGATTTGACCTTTTAGTGATCTTTGCTTCCGAAGGCGACGGCTCTAACCACCGAGCCACTGCCTCCCCTCCACTGAAATCAGTCAATTAATAATCTGTTGTATGTAAATGATAATAGCGAATACCGATTGCGAAGGATGCCTAACCTGCGACACCCGACATGACGCCGTCGGCCGTCCTGTGGTAAACGTCACGTAACGTGAAACGACATATTATTTCCGGGGGGACAACATCCAGCTCAGCCAATCAGAGGCAGTGCACTAACAGCAGGGCAGCTCTCTCCATCACACTCAAACCTCAGTGGATCAGAAGCAGAACACATCATGTCAGACTTGTACATCGAATCCACGGAGTTGATTTGAACAATCCACATCAGGGTTTCCAACCATCCGCCAGGAGGAGCAAAGAAAAACGTGATCACAAAATCTACACTAAAGGTGCAGTGTGTAGGGTTCGGTGACATCTGGTGGTGAAGTTGCATGTTGTGTCCCTCACCTCACCCTCGCCCTTCTGAACATGCAGGAGAACCCATGTTAGACTTCAGTTGTCATTAACACTCAAAAGATGTTTAGTACGTCCACTCTGGGCTTCTGTAAAAAACATGGCGGCCCCCCTAGAGAGGACCCCCTCTTCATGTGAATATACATTAATGGGGTCATTTAAGGGTAATGGGGGAAATAATAATACATTTAGGTGATTATAAATAAATGAAACTGTCAATAAGTAAGTGTTTTGAAATCTTTTTAGAATTGACAAAAATGACCCAAATCTTACACAACTGCACCTTTAACGTATTTTTGCCGCTGTAAGTGCACACAGTGTCCTACAGGAGTGAGGCCTCCACAACATTACACACACACACACACATACAGGTGAATACACTGCAATATTGTTCATTTGTGAATGTTAGTGGCGACAGACAAATACCTAGAGACAATATTGCTCCGCGACCCCTGTGACCTTTAATAGGTGATGGCCCTAAAACGAGAGGATGGCATATAAAAATGTCAGGGCGCCGCCGACCTTTCACATTATACTCTTTAAAGTTTCGGCACAAATCGACGACCACGTGTCTCCCGCTGTTCATAAAGCCCCACGTACAAGAACTAGACTCCAAAAGCCAGGACGCACAAACACCCACGTGTCACTGACGTCGCGTGCTAATCACCGGCGTCGGTCGAGAAAAATCAGGACGTTGGGATTCGAAATGTGGGCGCGACGGAGACGAGGGGACACTCGGCGAGCCCTCCGCCCGGCGGGGCGCTTATTTACACCGGCCGCCCGAGAGGAGCCCCGGCGCCCTGCTAGGTGACCACCTCCTCACGCGGCAGGTTGAGCCTCACCTCCCCTCCTCCGGCCTCGGCCGAGGCCGAGTAAACGGCGGTGGCTGCGGCCGAGGACGGCGCCGGCCCGTCGGTCTCCATGGTGAAGAGCTGGCAGGGGCCGGCGGCGTCCGGCGCCTCCCCCTCGGGACTGGACGCCCGGCTCGAGGTGGGGCTGAGCTGCACGGCCGTGGTGTCCTGCAGCGTGTGCTCGCTGGTCTCGATCTCGAAGGCGGCGCCGCCGGCCAGCCCGCCGTGCCCCATGAGTCCCGCGCCCCGGCTGCCCACCTTGGACACGCGCGAGCTGTGCGGCGGCGGCAGGCGGCTGCACACGCAGCACGCCCCGAAGAAGGAGAAGGCCACCAGCAGGAGGACGGGTCCGATGATGATGGGCGGGTTGGCGGAAGGCACCAGGGTGCTGAAGGCGAACGCCCCCACCAGGGTGATGTTGAGTCCCGCCAGCATGATGCACAGGCCGCAGGCGCAGCACAGCGCCGGCGAGGGCAGGCCGTGGGGCCGGGACTTCCTCCTCTTCTTCGTCTGCGACTCCTTCTTAGGGACGGGGGTGCCGGTGGCTCGGTCGGAGATCACCATCTTCCTCTCCTCCGCCCGCCCACTCTCTCGATCGCCCTCCGCGTCGGCGGTCTTGTCCTCCCGGGTCTCAGCGCAAACTCCTCCCCAGGGCGAGGAATGAAACGGCCTCTGGTCTTTGTCTGCAATGGACGGCATACGGTTGAATTGGCGGCGTATTTTTATTACCGGCAGGCACGCTGAGGGACGACTCGTTTACTCACACTGTTATTGTGCCCCGCTCGACGTGTTCCGATGGCCCCTTTAATCACAAACATGCGGAGAGGCTTACGTGATGAGGGGTCCGTGTGACAGCCACCACAACAATGTGGATGCTACGTTGTGAGTGGGACAAACAAAACGTGTGGTTTACATTACACATCCACATAATGGCCTCCCTTTTTCCTATTCACATGGATATGTATTCTACATCTGTCGGTGTTAGTCGCACCCACATAGTCGATCTATTCACAGTCTCCTTCAGATGCAATCAACCCTGTCACCAAACAATTATCTGTCGGAAAGGTTTATATTATGTATGTCCTTTAGGTCTCATTTCTCTCTCCCTCTCTCTGTGTGTGTGTTTATACATACATACACACACACACACATATGCACACACACACACACACATGCCCGCACACACACACTATATATATATATATATACTCACACGCATATATGTAGCTGATACTGGTGACACCTGAAGCCTGTCCCACGTGATGAAATATACATATTTCTTATCAAATAAATGATATAGCATAAATAAGGATTGTACAAAGTGTAAATAGTGTATGTTTGATCCAAATCTCCTGAGGTGTGATATAATAACCACACGGTGTGATGTCTGCATCTTAAGCCATCTCATGAAATACCTAGTTCTATTATTGATCCGTCTGAAACGAGCTGTGAGTGTTCTGGTGTGCATTGATTCACATGTAACCACCATCTTTAGGCAAAGCAGTGGAAATCAATGCAGCTCGGTAACATTCCCACATATGAACAATGGCACAACAGGTGAGAGACCATGGCAACAGTGGTCATATGGAAGCATCACAGCAAACCATCAATATGAATAAGAAAAGCTGTGGTGTTTGCTGATACATTTGAACAGCATGACGCTCACAGCAGCCATAGGTGTGCAAATGCCACTGCAGCTGCCTCAGAGCTGCCATGCAAAGATCCACGGGGGATCCGATTGGATTATTCATCCGTTTTATTACATGCAATCCCATCTGCTTTCACATTGCAGCCCACCGAAGTGCAGAGATAGACACTGTGGTGGAGAGATGTGGTTTTCTCGTTGACCCCGATGCCGTTGCTCAGAGCACATGTGGGTGAAATCAAACGAAAAAGACAATTAAAAAAGATAATAGAATTTTAAAAAAAAGGATCTTACCCTGTGCGTGGATCCGCTGGAGCTCTGTCCATTGTTGAATCAATAGGTGTCTCGGCCCGACCACCGCGCGTAATGACGGAGGAGGCGGAGGAGTGGGCGCGCACGCTCCCAGCGGAGGATTCTCCAGCTGCTGCTTCCTGAGGCGCGAGTCGTGTCAGACGGTCACGGTGTCAGTGGACACGCGGCGTGGAGGAGGAGGAGGTGGAGGAGGAGGAGGTGGAGGTGGAGGAGGTGGAGGTGGGGGACACTACACCGATGCTGCCGACCCGTCGATTGGCTCAGGTGACTCCGTCTGAGCGTTCACACACACTGGCGCGCAGACGCGACATCACCGCGCTCCACCGCCGCTGTCGCTGCCGCTGCTGACGCGCGCGACACCCGACAGGTCATCATCCTGCTGCGGACCTGCAGGAAGACAGGGAGCCGCTCACACGCTGTCCTGCCGGTCACACGCTGAAGTCGCATCCACTTATTTCCCATTCGACCCGGTGGATGTGAGTCTGCTGCCTCCAGCTGTGTGTGTGTGCGCGCGCACGCGCGCGGCAGGTGTTGGCCATGTGGTAGGAATCATAGGTGTGTATTGAGATTGCGTGTAAAGTTAGGTTATAGAGAAGTTCAGGTCTGGTTTAGGTTAGGTTTAAGATTAAGTTCAGCTTGACTTTAGCTTCAGTTAGGTTTTGATGTCTGTGAATGTTGTTTTTTGTTTCTGGTTCTGGTTTTGCTTGATTAGGTTAAGATAAGGTTAAGTGTAGGCTCCGGTTTGGCTCAGATTCAATTTAGATTTAGAGTGAAGTCTAGATTTAAATTGAGGTTGGCGTTCATATTTGGTTTTGGTATGGGGGGACTTATTGTGCCCATTTAAGGGGCTTTCTGTTTGTTCGTTATCCTCTATTATGATGATAAACCATATTTATAGTCTCAGAAAGGCTTTGTTTTTTTAAACAAGCCCCTTTAAAACTCCATAATTCCTTCCTGGGGAGAAAGGAGGGGTTTTGCCTCCCCCTCCCCCTCTTGAAACCTAACTATCTCCCGATTGGCTGATCGGTAGGTGATCCCAGATTGGCTGAAAATGTAGGTTAGTCCCACCTTCTAAGCAAGCAAGTTTCACCCTCACAGGCAGCTCTCAGCCGGCAGCGTTCACTGCAAAACATAAACATTGCAAGGATAACTAACCAAGTTCAAAACGTGAACCTGAAGAGTACGTCCGTATATATGTTTGAGCCGGAATCTGACCCTAACTGTACACACGCAAACACGTGCAAGGACTACAGATATCAGATATATAAATATGAACTAACCCTAACCCTAACCCTAAACCCTAACCCTAATCCTAACCCTAACCCGAGCCCTAACCCAAACACAGGCAGGAAACTGGTTGATTGGAACCTAGAGGTTGATAAGACATTTGTAATCATTGGGGATTCCAATCTTAGTCAGATACCAGATTTTCATGTGGATGATATGCAGGTAGAAAGTTTTCCGGGTGGTCACTTTCTTCATGGCCAGGCCCTCGTGGAGAAAACGATTCCACCCAAAGACGTAGTGGTGGTGAAAGTGGTGTTAGCCTTTGGCATCAATAGGAGGGGAAATGACCCCAAAGGAACCACTTTAAAAAAAACTCCAGGGGGCATCAGATCTACAAAAAAGAAATGTTCTTATGCAAAAGTCATGGTCCTGCTGGTTAATTCCTCAGTGGCCTTGCTGAGGACGGAGCAGGAGAACTTCAGGGCCCTCAAGGGCTACATTCAGAGAAATTTGTCATTCATCCCTCTCCTGTCTGATGAGGTCTTTGATACAGAAATGGACCATGGGCATTGGACGAGGGACACTGTCTGACATTTATTCCAACTTGGGGTGTAGATAGGGACCCAAAAAATCAAGCTGCAGCTTGGTTTGCAAAACTACCAGAGGAAAATCAAGCTTGCAGTATATTTCAAAGATTCATCAAGAGTAGAACAATTTCCATTTATGGGCATTTCCACTTGGGCACCTCCATTAAACAAATTGCCACCTCAGATTGGGAAACTCATTGATGCGGATCAAGAAGCATTTCATTAACACTATAAATTGTTATCGGAACAATCAAGCATTTCATTGGAAGAAATGCAATCACTTCACCAGTTAAAAAATCTGAAATCGTCAGATCGTCGGAAAATTTAAAGGTCTTGCACCGACCCAACGATAGTTAGTTAGTTCAGCGGTATAATAACTAACTCCATTGATGAGATAGAGGACAAGCTCAGTTTCGGACGATGTCGGCCGGTCATTTAAATCCCTTGTCTAGTGGAGGTAGAGTAGATTTGATTCATTTTTTTGGAGATACCGAGCCTTCGGAACAGGGTCCAGCTGGTCTCGGTTCGGTCCATCACCTTTATGTTTTGTACGATCCATTTATCCCTGTGTTTTGTGCCTCTGTCTCTGCAGCACCGTGTCTAAGTCAGCAATGTAAACAAAGCCTGTTGCCTGCTAAAATGACGCCGGCGGCCCACATTGCATTGCGAGGCCACATGCCCTTTGGCTCAGTTGGAGAGTGCTTCTGTTTGATTGACGTCCTCTAGTGCGGACACACCTGTCACGTCCTGGTTCATTAGGATGATGCTTCCAGTGTGAAGCGTGTTTATTTGAGGTGTAACAGCTTACAGGTGATTGAGGTTCCCGCCAAAAGGCACCGCATAACATGAGTAAATCAACAATCGACAACACTCGGTCAAAATTGAAAGCACAGCGTATTCACCTGCATCTTCCTTCAGCCCATCCAGGCTAATGTTGAGCCAGTCATTGATTGGATGTTCCTGCTGTGTTTACCGTGGGGACATTGTGATTTGAAGCCCTGGCAATCAAACTGATTGTTGCCATCAAGGCGCCGCCGACTCCTCGTGCGCCATGTTGCCGAGGCCCATCAACACGACCTGCCGTCATTCAGCCTCACACTGTGTCGGAGCACGGTTCTGCCCCATGCGGCGGCCATTCTGCCGTGCTCCCCTGAATAGCAAAGCATTATGTTTCCCTGCAGGGGTTCACTTGAGCGTACGCGTGTAGCATGTGTTAGCCATCTGTGTGTGTGTGTGTGTGTGTGTGTGTGTGTGTGTGTGTGTGTGTGTGTGTTTGTGTGTGTGTGTGTGCAGGCATATACTCACACGTATGTACTCCAATTTGTTTTGCATCTTTCAAGTACAAGCCAGGGAACTTGAGATAAACAAGGGAGTAAGACTCCCATCATCACATAATGACCATACTCATTTGGTAATGGAGGCTGAGAACATTGTGTGATGAAGAGATGAGCTGCAAGCAAGTGGGACTAATTTGCTTCTCCGTGTCTCAGGAAAAGAGGAAATGCTTCAGCGGCAATCACAGTTTAATCTTAAGGTATGTTCATCAGAGCACATGGGTGATTACAACAAACAGCTCGGCAGATGCAACGATTCTGCGGTGAAACAGTAGATTCAAACACACATCACACGTGGGAGAAATGAAGAAGACGAGCAGGTTCTCCATCATGGCAGGTCTTGGTCAGTAGATGATTGTTTCTGTGTCCGTCTGCCCAGGATGTCCGGCAGGTCTGCGGACGTCCTACAACAGCATGAAAGTCAAATTTGATCCCAGGTGAGAAAGGCCTTTTTGGATCAAACCTTGAAACAAAACCAGTGTTAAGTGAAAATCGGACACAGTCCGTAAACTGAATGAAACCGGGCCGAGCACAGATCCCTGAGTGATCCCAAACAGCATCGAAACGTGCGATCCACTCTTCCTTACAACTAAAACCATACATGAACATAATTCAACGGACAGACATCGAAGGCTTCAGTCTCATACCCCTCATCCGGGTTGGTCTCGGCCATCGCTCCGCCCTCCACAAACGTCCCCACATGGCTCTTTGAACGCTCCGGGTTCAGCTGACTGTGAGTCCCTTCATGACCAGGAGGGGAAACACAGGAATATACCACATCAGTGAGTATGACCCTCTGTGTTGCGCTGTTGTCATTCAGGTTTGTTGGTGGACTGATTTGTCAGTGGGATGTTTAAACAGTTAGCAGGTTGATCATTAGGACAATGAACTGGTCGATCACTCTGTTGGTTGATTGATCGGGTGGTCGGTTTATCAGCTGTCTTACACAACAAGCTGTTGTAAAATCTCTAGAGTCGTGATGATTCTGATGCCTTGTACTTGTTCCACGGACTTGTTCACTCTGCACTTTAAAGCCCTTGAGAGAGTCTTCTTCTTGCGTGTGTCCTTTCGACCTTCAGCTCTGCTGCAGCGAGCCAGTCCAGTGTTTCATTGTCCAGGTTCATTAGACCTAGGTCGCCATTTGGTGGCCGATGTTTGGGGCAGCTGGTCATGACGTGTTCCACGTTCACACTGGGCACTGTGGTCGCTCCGCGAGGCCCCGCCTCTGCATTGCTTCACCGAAGCGTCCCACACCCGTCCTATTAGTATTATTATAATTATAATTACTGTAACTATTATTACAATTTTGGACTATTACTGTACTACTTCTTCATACTTTTGTTGCTGTCATTATTCTTATTTTTATTTTATTCTTATTTTATCTTTTATCATTCCAACTATTATTACCACTATTATCATTATATCACCACTGATGCTGCCAATATTACTGTATCACTGTTGTAATATGAGTAGGTGTGGTGGCACTATCACTGACAAAGCTTCTGTGCAATAAGGTTTGTGCATCTTATCTTTTTGACCTGTGTGTATGTTTTCTGTGTATCTGTCTCTTGAGCTGCTGTAACAGAGGGATTAATAAAGTTTATCTAATCTTATTTTACAACAGATTTCCGCACAAATAGAGCAGGAAAGACAACTAAGGCATTTGCACGCACACGTACATATATAGGAATAATACATCTGAATGAAAAATCTCATCATTCCTTTTGCTTCATAGATTATTTTGTCATCATCCTCACTGATTTGCTGCATGGTTGACTTAACTGAGTGCAATTTCACTTTCATTATGGCCTGTTTTTTTCTTTTTCATTAGAGCTGAACCCTGTACATCTCCCAGTCGAACACGGCCGGCTGCTCTGCTCCTCCTCTGATTTTTAATCATAGTGCGTCACTGTTGGATGCAATTACACAGGATGCTTGTCCTTGATTTATTTTATTTTTGTTTTTTCATAAAAACAGCCCTGTGACCTCTCTTCTGTGGTGCATTGTTTTCTATCTGGGTCAAGAAAAAGTGATAATAACAGAAGAAAACAAGTTATTTCTTTTTACTGTTCGACTGCTCCCCATGAATCACCTGATGCTCTGCATCAAGCACTGGGATGCAGCATCACTCTCACCGGTGTTAACCGTCAGCTCTCCTGTGTACGGACCAGTGTCAGAGGTGATGTGTATGGACAGCGGATGCAGACTGGAAGGTTCGGTTTCAGCCAGTTGCACATGATCCCTATGACGGCTGTATGGATGAGTGGTTCACACACTCACCCTCTCGTTTGAGCGTTTCCACTGCCTGCTCGGGAGGAGTGGGATTAGTTGCGGGGTGCACTCTGAAGTTTCCTGAGATAAGAAAAGGCGCAGAGTCAGCATTTTCATTGACATGATAATTAAATGTGATGTGTGTACAATTCTGGTCATTTAAAATCATCTCAAACATTTTTTTTAAATCACATATCAACATTTTCATGATTTACAATTATTTTTTCTCCATTACCCTAAAATGAGCTCATTAATGTATATTCACAAGTTGAGTGGGTCCTCGCTATGGGGGCCGCCATGTTTTTACAGTCGCCCAGAGTGGAAACATCTTGTGAGTTTTAATGACAACTGAAGTCTACCATAGGTTCTGCTGCATGCTCAGAAGGGTGAGGGTGACGTGGTGATATGACATGCAACTTCACCTCTAGAGGTCACCAAATCTTACACACTGCACCTTTAAGATGCTGTCAGGTCACATGATAAGGACTTGCACGATGGAGCACACAGTTTATCAATATGAAAACTCACCAAAGGAAGGAAGAATGTGGTTGATGTTCAGCCAAGCTTTTATGAATGGGTATATTGAAATGAGCAGGCCTGCATGGAAAGCAGAAGCCGTTTATGTAAACTGGCATCAATTATGGAAGTAGCATTGTTATTTGTGTGAATTCATGCTTGGTGGGTTCCAGGGAAATAACATTTGTCATCAATTATTTATTTGGCAACGTGTGCCATAGTCATCTGAAACCAAGAATGGAGGAAACATGTCAACAAATAAATGAAACCAAATGGATCAGTCCAAAGGCATGCATCTTTTAATCTATTTGTATTCATATCTTAGAAATACGATTATTGATTTCCCTTGCAATCCGAGAAGAGCCGAAATGAAACCCCGGTGCTGTGATGCATGTCTGTCATGAAAGTGTGCATGTGCCGCTGATGTGCCAAACTCATTAGTCGGCCCATGTGTCGGAGGAGGCGTCGTGTCACATAAGCCCCCGACACACATTCTTGGAGGCTGCCTCGCCGACAAGGCCGACGTGGAGCGGCGTGCGGCGTGCGCGGGTTTGATTTGCCAAACTCTCCGGAAGACCGATGAATTATTGAACCTTGATCGAATCGTCGGCGAGAGAGTTTCACATTAACTATGCATGTTGATGTTGTCTCCCTCAGATCAAAGGCCTCGTCTGTTACTCTCACTCTCTCTCTCTCTCTCTCTTTCTCTCTCTCTCTCTCTCTCTGAGCAGTTAAGGAGCTCCTTTATCTTGACAGCGCAAGTCCAGCTGGTTCCGGTTACACTCTTGTATCGGATGGTGACATGTCACGGTGTTTGTTTGTTTTTTTCAACAGGGCGAGATGGAAAATGTCACAGGTCACAGTTCTAAAAGCAAAAAGTCAGCGGTTTGTGAGGGAGATGAGTTGATGAGATGTATATCACATACACTGAATGCTGTGGTTAGGTGACATGTAAACATAAATGACCGCATACTAGTCAACTTGAAATGTACGACTGAAATGTATTCTTCTGATCCTGCTGGGCCCAAAATAAATCATTTTGTAACTTGATAAACAATTCTTATCTTCCTCTTTTATAATAGTCACTGTTTTTTTTTTTTTTTTTCCGGCAGCTTGTCTATGAAATCCTGTGGGTGCTATGTGCCATCAGTTAACATAATGTATGAAGTTATTGCCTTCAGGTTTGCAGTTTGATCTCTTATTAATTAGTAAAATTCAAATCTATGGACTTTGAAGGGCTAAAAAATACAGACAATACAAATCGCAGCTACAGAATGGAGAATACACTGTGTTTAAAGGTGCAGTGTGTACGATTTTGGTCATTTTGGTCACTTCGATGCAACCAAACAAATGAGCCCATTATTGTATATTTACATGAGGAGCGGGTCCTCTCTACGGGGGCCGCCATGTTTTGACAGTAGCCCAGAGTGGACATACTAAACAGGGCGACGGTGAGGAGATGGATACAACATGCAACTTCACAACTAGATGTCACCAAATCGTACACACTGCACCTTTAAATTATAGTTTACATCTGGGGTCTCGATAACCACAAACAACGCAATCTGACACCACCGAAAATCAGTTTGAAATCCATACGCAACAACGTGTATAGGAAAAAAAAAACCATGCAGTATTAAAGGTACATTGCGTAGGATTAAGAAAGCATAGACGGCAACTTGAACCATTTTAATACCTTCCCCTTGGATTGGACCACCTACTCACCGAGGCCCCCTGCTCCCAGGAAGATGCCTCCCACAGCATCAGCATCACACTCCCTGGAAACCCCGATGATGATGCAGCCCGCAACGATGCCGAGCAGCGCCGAGCCCACCCGTAAGCCATGGTACTCCCCGACGCTGACGGGGTTCATTCAGCAGGTGGAGGGGGCGCCCCTCACCTGCCGCGCTCGCGCTCACTCCCCCTGGTGACCTGACCTGACTGACACCACCCACGGCCTCAACCCGGGGCACTCGAATTGCTACAGACAACCCCTCGGGTTCCCACCGTCAGTGACTGACGCAGAAACACTTTCCCTGGCTGAGCCTCCGCCTCGGCTCCCTGTCGCTCAAGATGTCTCATGCATCATTAAACGATGGAGCTCTGGTTTCCGCCGCAGCTGAAAATGAGAAAGCTTGGGAATTGGACTCATGACTACGAGACTTGTGTTGCAAATCCTCGCCAAGCCTCGAGTGTAACTCACAAAAAATAAGTATGAATTAACAAGCAGGGGGGGGGGGGGGGGGGGGGGGGGGGCTTTGCAGCAAATGCAAACCCAGTGGAATGGTGAAGGGGGCCAAGTCGAGGGAGGAGGAGGAAGAGGAAGAGGAGAGGCAGAGTTAAGAGTATCTGCTACTTGTGTGATTTATCTGCAGGCTTGAAGGGAATGTATAATGAAAGGTTCAGACAGTCCTCTACAGTGGGGGCCTGAGGCATCCACAAAGGCCTCCAGTTGCCATAGGAATAGCATATCCATGGCAACAAAAGGGAAAAGGAGGGTAAGTAGGATTAACTCCAGTGAAAGGGATAACTAATGAACTTACCCCGTGGAGGAGAAACACATTTGACACATTTCCTGTTTCGTGCTGTTGTAGAAGTCCCTCTGTCTTTCCCCAGAGGTACAGGTCTGAATCTATTATTGTGTTCTATAATCAGCTGGCTATATGAGGCATTTATGAGGATCATTAATACAGTACGCAGCGCATTAAGTCAACACATCTCCAAAATGTTGAGCCATTGCTTAGACATTATAAATCGCCAGACACTGATCAAAACTGTATTGAAGCACGAGGGAAAATAAAGTTAATTTTGCGTTGGCCGGGAATCGAACCCGGGTCAACTGCTTGGAAGGCAGCTATGCTTACCACTATACCACCAACGCGTGCGGCATGGAAGTTGAACTGGCTTATTTAACCCTTTAAGACAGTGAATGTTTTTCATGCTGTCTTAATGAACAAATTTGAATGAACATAGGAAAACGATTGCCCAAATCAAAAAGGAAGTTCTTTCATCCTGCATGGTACCTTGTCGCCATAAAGCCACACATCAGCCACACGTGATATTCAGGAAGCCATATAGAAACTCATTGACAGGATACAGTAGTTGCATATTATGTTGACGCGAGGCAACAGTTACCCATTATGGAATATATAGGTTTAGGTTTGCAATTTATAAAATGTCCAAAAGCACAGTATTCATCATAATTGTGTTGATCTTAACAGTGTAATTCAGCCTCATGCTATGCCCCTATCAGA
>JAFBJT010108951.1:28980-53783 GCA_016785325.1 Chascanopsetta lugubris
AAAATGATTTGTGCATATCAGTGTAGCACAAAGAGGTTTTTGGCAAGATTCACATGTCTGTCTGTACCCCCCTTCACATCTACAGGTTGGGGCACTGAACGCCTGCTACTTTGCAAAAAGAGGCTTTGAGGTGGAAGTCTTTGAAACCAGGGAAGGTAAAAAGTGAATCGTTTTACCAGCAAACACTCAAACAGACACATTTGTCCCCTACACATTAACAACCCAAACCCTCCGCCTCTTTGGGTCAGATATCCGCAATGCTAAAATTGTGAAGGGAAGAAGCATCAACCTGGCTTTGTCTCACCGAGGCCGACAAGCCCTGAAAAATGTTGGCATGGAGGAGAAGGTAAGCTGTTTGCATGAATTATTATATAATAAGTGCAAATGAGCTTTAAATGTCGCTTGTTGGACTGAAAGATGCCAAACACACACAGCTGAAGTCAATTCGAACCATTCAGATGCATTGAGATAAACAAAGAGACCACGTGTTTGCGTGGCCAAATTTAAATATTAATCATGGGGCCACACTGTTTTTTCATATTGCACTTTACTTAACTTCTTTTCCCAGCATTTAAGGTCACTGGTCTTTTTGTGGGTGCACATTTGCTGCGCTGAGCTGGTTAAGCACACATGATAACTGCATCAGAACCTTCATTTCTTACACTCAAGTGACTGTTCAGCCTGAGTGCATAAGAACGTACAAGGTTCTCTCATAGACTCTCAAAGACAGACTCTCAAGAGTGTCTGTCCTTTGCTCAATATCCTCTGGAATTTAGTTTAAAACAGATGTTTTGCAATTATGGAATTTACATTATACACTTTCAGTGATCTGCTTTTCTAAAGATTGTGTCCCAGGGACTTCCCATGCATGCAAGAATGATCCATTCACTCAGTGGGAAACAGTCGCCAATCCCTTATGGAAAGAAAGGCCAGGTAAGCTGCTGTAACTGTGCCATTACAAATGTACAAGTGAGCATTTAAAAAAGTTTAAAGAGGCCGTGTGTACGATTTCAGTCATGTTTGTCACTTCAAACAATGACATACTGACATTTTCATAATCGCCTAAATGTATTATTCTTTCCCAGTATCCTTGAATGATCCCATTCATGTACTGTAGCAGGTCCTCTCTACGGGGGCCGCCATGCTTTTACAGGAACCTAGAGTGGACATAATAAACATCGTTAGAGTTTTGATGAAAACTGAGGGCCACCATAGGTTGTTCTCCTGCACGCAGAGTAGCCAGCTGTATGAATGTGGTAGACCAGTTCACCTGCTCGTCATCATGTTTGCAGATTAAATGCTTAATTTTCAGTTTACCTGACGTCCCATGAACACGTTTTGCACACACTGACAAAAGACAAATAAACTGTGCACCATGTGTGAACATACAAAGATGGGAAGTGACTCAGCGATTAGTACACGTGACATTTCAGTCACATTGCAAGTGAAATCCAATGTTTATTCATGTGGTTCATTAAGTGGTTCCTGGATGAATTTGCATTTTATTTCACCGACCCGGTTTAACAGACTCACCTCTGAATGAATATGGAGATATAAAACTATACAGGTCAGATATTGTGGGGACTGTCCGGGGATCCAATTGACCTCTTGTGTGTGTGTGTGTGTGTGTGTGTGTGTGTGTGTGTGTGTGTGTGTGAGCGACTATTCTCAGAACTGCAAAGAACTAACACACTGCTCTTCTTTCAGTACATTCTGTCAGTCGACCGAGCCAACTTGAACAAAGTGCTGCTCACAGGTAAGAATATGTATCATTCATGATACACACAGAATTGCTTCGTTACATTCTGCGTCATAAAATATGTGTTTGTTTTTTTTAAAACAAACTGAAACAACAATATGGCAAATTTGTGTATTTTTTCGAAACAACATTCAAGGATTGAAGGAGGTCCAAGTTATAAGCCACAAAAAGAATCATTTTTTTAAGAAAAAGAAACGTAAAACAAAAGCAGCGCTGCAAGGTGCGGAAAAATATAAAATAATACACAAGTTTCAATTATACAATTAATAAGAAAAAAGTGTGAGCAAAGTTACAATTCCTCCCATGATCACACCTGATGACTCTTTAACCTTAGTCACATGTTCAAAGCGGCGCCTGAGTCGTGTAAAACAGGCTGTAAATGTCACACGTTCAATCACAAGGTACCACAGGAATGAAGTACCTGACACCTGGTTTACATACAGGCTGCAGCTGCTGAAGGTCAAACATGTGCAAAAAGGATGAGATTAAATGCACTTTGGAAAATGTCACTGCAATAAGCCCATCCACATATTTCATGACGTAATACAACATGTGATAAGAAATTCAGAATAAGTCAATGTGAAAATATATATTATTCAAGAGCAAATTTTCTGACAGTGACAAACAATTCATTTCTACAAATCCCTTTTTTAAATGTTCAGTAATTGTAAAGTAGAATCTGTGTGACCTGTCAACTCATAGGATTCCAAGTTACGCTCATGTGAGATCTATGACGGATTAAACAGGCTTCAGAATTGACCCTTTGGTGATATTACGCTACGAACTTGAAATGCCAATCTATTACTGGATTCACTTTCAAAGCAAGACTACATAAGTAATGCTGGGCTTTGTTATGGGATGATGCTCAAATGAAAGTCAGTAAAACCTTCCTCTGATTAAAATGAGCAAACCCATCTCGGGTTTCCTCCCCAGTGGGAACCCGCAATTTAAAGGCAATTAATAATTCATTTGAGTCGCCACCAATTCCCAGTTGGAGCCAATTGGGGTTGAAATCTCAATTCATGCTACATAAAGTAGTTCCCGGTGATGTTCTCTGCTGTAACGCTGTACAAAGGGTCAACTGTTATTGATGTATGTGAGTGTACAAAGTGAGTGAGCAGATATTTGTTACACAATCATTGGTTACGTAGAAGTGTCCGATGTTTGCTCACATCGGGTATACGATTAGCCTCCACATCCTAAAACGAGCAAACATTAGCTAACAGCAGCTTTCATTAGCTAACAGCAGCTAGCAACAGCTAACACAGGCTAACATTGGGTCGTATGCCAACATTAGATAACATTGGCCAGGATGTTACGTTTCTATCGTGACATGGCATTCGATGCCATTTGGTGACATTGATTGGCTGTGATTAGCTGTTAACGGCTGCCTGCTAACAGGCAAGCTAACATCCGCTAACACGATGGCATTTTCAGCTCAGAATGGCTCCGTTCTAAACGTAACATCTCAAAACGCACGGCGGTTCATTCCCACCGAGCAGTGGAGTTGGTCAAACGATCTTGATCAAGGTCGTCCCCATGCTGACGGCTGGCAGCCATTTTAAAACCTAGCTCCCGTGTGTCTCTTGCTAAGCGCCGGGGGTTATGTCACGGATGCATCTGTGATACAAGCTCCTTTTGTAACGTTTCACCCCCACAGAGTCTGAGACGTATCCAAACACCAAGCTGAACTTCGACCACAAGCTGCTGGACTGGAGCCCGGAAACAGGGCTAATGACCTTTGTCAGGTAAACAACGGCCCGTCTCACATGCGCACATGTACATTAGCTGTCGTAACCACACACACACACACACACACACACACATACACACACACACACACACACACTTCTTTGTAAAATATTGAAGGGGGGTAATCCAGGAGAAGATTCTGCTCCTTTGGATTCTTTGTTTTAAAGGTGCAGTGTATAAGATTTGGTGACAGCTCGCGTGAACCATGTTGTGTCCATCGCCTCGCTCTCTCCACAGAGCACATGTGTCAAAAATAAAAGTCTAAAGCAACACATTGCCCACGAACTCTAGTTAACTACAATTGCCCCTTTTTATGTGTGGCAATATTCTGTCACCTACCACCAACGATTCACGTGTGTCTACAGCGTGTTTACATTTTCACATGTATGTAAAAGCATCTACAATATTTGTAACTTGAATAAATGCTCATCAAGTATGAAGACAGTTATTTCAGGTCAGGTAAAACACATTTAGTCCCATAATTAAATCCGGCCCCTTGAGGGCAACCGTAGTGCTGTTGTTGCCCTCGCTGAAAATGGGAGGAGAACCTGTGGTTGCCCTGGGTTGTCATTGAAATATATATTTATATATGATAAAACATGGCTGAGCCCACAGAGAGGACCTGCTCCTCATGTAAATATACATTAAAGGGCTCATTAAAGGGTAATGGGGGGGAAAATCTAAACATGTAGGTGAATATAAAGTCAAGCAATGTAATTGTTTTGTCATTTTTAATTCTACAAAAATAGAATAAGACAACTGACAACTGAAGTCTGCCATAGGTTCTCCTTCATGCTCAGAAGGGCGAGGGTGAGGTGATGGATACAACATCTAACTTCACCTGGAGATGTCACCAAATCTTACACACTGCACCTTTAAAGAGCTCATTTTAGGGTAATGTAAAAAAAAAAAACAAGTCATACGTTTAGGTGACTATACATTCGTAGAAACGTCTGTTTGTAATTCTATTTCGACAGAAAAGTTGACCATAATTGTACACACTGCATCTTTAAGCAGGTTTTTGTCTCAAAGTGTCTCCTCGGCGAGACCCTCACACAGCCTGGTTACATTCCTCAGTCAGCTCATATTTGTTCGCCCCCACCGTTCATGTGCAATTACATGTTCACAGAGCCAGCGATGCTACACTGCGATAATCAGCTCTGCTCCACAGTGGCCAGGAAATGTCAGCAGAGAGTCATCAGCACCGAGACTGACGCGAGTGACCTCTTCCTCGTCTGGTCTGCAACGGTTCCTCGGCGCTGTAAATGTGATGCAACATGTTAATGAGGGATGAGCAGACTCAATATCAGCAGTAGATTAGAGATTGGAGATTTCGAGAGATTATAAAATGGACAGATTTAAAGATAAAGTGAGGATTTAGGGCCTCCACCAGCATAAAAAGTGTATTACCTTCGCAATTTATGTTTTCAGTGACATATGATCATTTCAAACCAATAATTGTTGTGTTGTTTTCAAATCAAATCAAAGTTTATTTATACAGCCCACATTTACAAATCATAGTTTGTCTCACGGGGCTTCACAGGGTGGGTAACACCCTCTGTCCTTAAACTACCGGGGGGGGGGGGGGAAACCCTTTTAACGGGGGAAAAAAGAACCCTTTTAACAGGGAAAAAAAGAAAAGGTCGAAACCTGAGGGAGAGTCACAGGTGAGGGATCCACTCCCAGGACGGACAGACGAGCAACAGATGTGACATAGAATGTTCAGTAACAATACAAACATTCTAAATATGAATGAATATGTATTGAAGAATGTCAACGCGTTGCAGAAATTGCTTCTTGCAGATATTCATAGCCCACAGAGGATGAATCCATGTGACCGCTGTGATTTTTGAAAACGTTTCCTCTCGTGGACGCGAGTGGAGCAACTGAATGAACCACGGTCTGTCAGAACGCGTGAGGGCGTCGGCCTCCTTCGGTCTGACACCACTAAACGCTGTCATGAAATCCGCAGGCCTCATTAGAGTCAGCGAAGAGCTCCGAGGAATTATTCGAGTCCTTCACACTGAGTGGTTTGAGTTCAGCAGCTGCGCCACTCAGACCTTGTGCAGTGAGCCGAGTGAGATCTAAGTGCCGATATTTAAAACCCACGTGGCTCCACGACAGAAACCACATCGTGTGGCACATCAGTCTGCCACATGTGGGGCTGTTGGGAAAACCAGCGTCTGCCGGCCCGAAGGAGCCGTTCAACACGAGCAGCAGAGGCTCTCAACGTTATGTCGTTGCCATAGAGATTTAGGGACGCCATCATTATCATCAACCCTTTAGTGTGAAATGACGATGCAAGAGAAAGGGGATTTACAGTAAATGGCCGTGTCGCAGAAATGCAGTGGGTTTAGGCATCGTATGAATTTCGAGTGTTGAAATCTCGACCCTTAGAAAACAAAAACACATCGTGCGGTTTTGAAACCAGGTTGTTAAAGGTGCAGTGTGTGAATTTGGTGACATCTAGGGGTGAAGTTGCGTGTCCCATCCGTAACCTCGCCCTCACCCTTCTGAGCACGCAGTGTAGTATGGTGGCCCTCGGTTGTCATTGAAACTCAAAACATGTTAAGCATATCCACTACTGTAAAAACATGGCGGCCCCTGTAGAGAGGATCCGCTCCTCGTGTAAATATACGTTAATGGGCTCATTTAAGGGTAATGGGAAAAAAGAATACATTTCCATGATTATGAAAATGTTTGTATGTCACTGTGGCAGTGACCCAACACAACTCCGACACACTGTGCCCTGAATTGACATGTCAAAACAGGGCTTAAGCTATTTTCGCATATTAATGAGGAAGATGTGTTGCAGACCTGAGGGTCAGACTGGGATACAGGTGCAGGAACATTCTATAAGAGAGAAAATGATAAGGGGCCGTGACCAAAATGTTGCCTTCAATAATGTAATATGTAGGAATTTCTTTCTTTAATTTCAGGGATCCTGAGGCTGAGCAAGAAAATAATTAACTTGTTCAATGAAATTATGGTTTGGGCAAGTTGTTTTTGATTATATTTGGAGGATTTGGAGCTTGGGGTACGTAAACAAAGTCCAAATGAATTTGTCACGTCTCAATTCACTACGTATTTTCTCTTGCACTCTTTCCTCTTGTTTACCTCGTTATCTTAAACCAGGAGTGTCAAACATACGGCCCGCCGTCCAATCCGGTCCCTAGGATGATTTTGCAAAGTGTAAAAAACTTGGTTTGTGTTGGTTATAAGGAGAATCTTCATTCATCTTATCTTAATCCCATCTTATCTTATCTTATCTCATCGTGACGGTATGATCCCCAGGTCAGACGGATCCAAGAGCCAAATCCAGGCCGACCTCATCGTGGGCTGTGACGGAGCGTTCTCGGCAATCCGCAAGCAGTTCCTCCGCCGCAGCCGCTGCAACTTCAGCCAGACGTACATCCCCCACGGCTACATGGAGCTCACCATACCTCCCATCAATGGAGAGGTCAGTCTCTCTCTCTCTCTCTCTCTCTCTCTCTCTCTCTCTATTTGTGTTGTTTACCAGAGGTGAGGGAGATGCTGCTTGTGTCTGACTCCATTTTCTTTGACCCACTTTTCCTCCCCCAGTTTGCCATGAAGCCCGATTATCTGCACATCTGGCCACGGAACACTTTCATGATGATTGCCCTGCCCAACATGGTGAGTGTGAATTGCCCCCCCCCCCTCCCCTCCTCCCCCCCTCCCCCCTTCCTCCTTCTGGCAGCACAGGGGCAGTGACAGGTGTTTGTTTTTTGAGGCTAACAAACACAAGCATTTGAATCAGCGCAGAAACACAGAGCCGTGTCGACCTCTGGGACGTCCTCAGTTAATTAGCCTCATTGACTCGCACGCCACGGTCCGACTCGTCAGAAACCGTGGTCTGTGAAATGGGTGGGCTCTGGAGATTGAAGCCAGCGCTTGGGTCCGACTCCCCCGCGGCCCTCCCACCCTTCCTTAATGACTTTTCACGTGCGGCTGACTCGGCCGATTCGCCCTCTTTGCTGAGAACCCGGTCAGGGAGGCTGACTTTGACGAGCGATCGCGCCAGTCACTCGCTGCCCCGGTTCTCCGGGAGCACCGAGTAAATAAGGTACAGAACACCTTGTTGCTGTGGGCGCCATGGTAACAGAGACAGTGCCAAAGGGCCCCAGGGGAGGACTATGGGATGTTGATTGATGGCAGCTGCTCAGATAGACGGATAATGACACGCCTGCAAACTCACCGCACGCGCGCTGGATGGAGTTTCTGGATGGTACAGATCCATTAAAGGTGCAGTGTGTACGATTTTGTGACATCTAATGGTGAGGTTGAACGTTGTATTCATCACCCCGCCCTTCCTGTTCCAGCATGCAGGAGAACCTATGGGAGCCCCCAGTTGACATTAAAGCTCAAAAGATGCTCAGTACCTCCACTATGGGTGACTGTCAAAACATGGCGGCCTTTTACTCGTTCATTACAATATCGATCTATTTATTTGTCATCTTCTACCACTTATCCAGTCATCTGGGTCACAGGGTATTTCCACCAGTGCACATTGGGCCATGGGGGGCACCAGTGTCAGGGCCTGTGACAGGGGTCCAAGTGGGATTCGAACTACTGGACTTTGCTTCCAAAAACTAAGCCACTGCCACCCTTATCGATTCATTCATTCATTCACTCATTCTCAATTAACTGAAAAAAAATCTTTTGAAGTCGACAGACAGACTCACAAGTTGCATTTGAACTGTTTGGCCCCTTCGTTGCCTGTGTGAGGCTGTAGTTTAGTGTTGTGGCCTCACGTCTTCTTGTAATTTGAGATGACTCCCTCTGACAAACATCGCTGCATAACACAAATGTATTGAACCTTTCTTTCTTCCTTATATTCAGGACAAGACGTTCACCTGTACCCTCTTTATGCCCTTTGATGAGTTTGAGAAGATCACCACAGGAGATGAAGTCATAGAGTTCTTTCAGAAGTACTTCCCTGACACCATACCTTTAATAGGAGTGTAAGTGACCCCCCCCCCCCCCCCCCCCCCCCCCCCCCCCCCCCCCCCCCCCCCCCCCCCCCCCCCCCCCCCCCCCCTAAAAGGGGGGGAAAGCCCCCCCCCCCCCCCCCACACACACACACACACACACACACCCCAGCCTCATCACTTCACCATCAGATACGTTTTCCCATCATGCTGTTAACTGCAGCCACATCCTCCACCACTACAATCTGTGAGGTGTGAAATTGCAGACTTGGATGTTTTTTAATTAGAGGTGAACTGTAGATTGGAACTGATGGTCGAATAGCAGAGACGTGGGGAAGGGCTCTCCTTTATTCTCTCTCTCTCTCTCTCTCTCTCTCTCTCTCGGATGATTTACTTGCTCTGGCGTTAAAGGTGCAGTGTGTACGATTTGGTGACACCTCACCCTACATGGAGCACAGAAGGAGAACCTACGGTAGCCCTCTGTTGCCATTAAAGCTCAAAATATGTCCCGTACATCCACTCTGGGCGATTCCAAAAACATGTTAGCCCCCACAGAGAGAACCCGCTCCTCGTGTAAACATACATGAATGGGCTCATTTTAGGATAATAGAGAAAAAATTAAAGATTTTGGCGATTATAGATTTATGAAAATGCCAGTATGTAATTGTTTTGTAATATTTTAGAGTCCTGTCCCATGTTAAGTGTTAAGTCTGTGTCAGGTAGTTCAGCTCGCACAGGTTCCTGGTTTTATTTTGGTAAAGGGATTTTCTCTCTTCCTGTCTGCACCTCATATGATTGTCTGCACCTGGTGTTAATCCCCTCACGCCCCGTTAAATATGTTCCCTCCCTATTTCTATAGATAGAAGTGACAAAAAGTGCCCCTTTAACAGTCAAATGCACACTTTCCTTCCACTGTATGGCTGTTCCACTTAAGCAGAGCAGACAGGACTTTGCTGTTGAGGCTCATTCACATGTGACCAACGTTTCTGTAGTCAATGAAAAACCTGAGTTTGGTCTTTGTGGGAAAAACGCACTTGTGACTGTCTGACATCCGTGTCGTTCTTCGCAGCGATGCTCTCAAGAGGGATTACTTCCATTTGCCTGCGCAGGCCATGGTGTCTGTGAAATGCTCGCCCTATCACATCGGAGACAAATGCGTCCTCATGGGCGACGCGGCCCACGCCGTGGTGCCGTTCTACGGGCAGGGGATGAACGCCGTAAGTAAAGCTGCACCTGGCTGAAGCGCAGACGGGGGGAATCAGAGGGAGGCTCATTTTGTGCATTCACGCCTCACAGGGCTTTGAGGACTGCATCGTCTTTGACGAAATAATGGATCAATTCAATGAGGATCTAAGTAAGTACTTTTTACTTACAGGAAAAACCCATGAAATGAAAAATACATCTCCCAGGTTTGACCCTGCTGTCCGCTTATCTTTTCTCAGACTCACAACACGCATCAGAAGTCATGTCTTTTGTCTCCATGTAAATTGATTTCATTGAGTTGATGACTCATTCTCTCATTCTCCATTAATTTCACACCCACCCCCCTACTGCTGTGCCATTATGTTTTAACTGGAAACCTATTATGTACAATCAAATGGAACTCTTGTTTACTTATTCCTATGAATCAGGCGTCAGAGGTTTAAAGATGAGAGTTCATGTCTTTGTGTGTCTGTGCAGGTGCTGTACTGCCCGAGTACACGAGAGTGCGAGTTCCAGACGACCATGCAATTGCAGACTTAGCCATGTACAACTACATTGAGGTAATGCAGGTGTTTATTTCAGCCAAACTTCCATGTTACAGAATTTAAAGTGACTCAAATGAATAACATGCTAAATGTATCGACATCTAGTGATGGATGAACTCAAAATGTGTTGAGTTGGTCCTTGCAGGGCTTCTGTAGTTCACCTGGGTCTTGCATTCACATCAAATACCAATCAGAGCTGAGCCAATGAAAACCTGGATTGCTAAGATCCATTTGCTAAATGTTTATCTCCAAACACAAACACCATCATTTGATAGCCATTCATTTTCAGTCAATCTCAAAAGGTGTCTGGATTGTATGTAACCTCTTTGCCAATTGGTCAATTTTACTTGAGACACACTGACCTTTAAATGGCACATACATCTTTTTTAAGTCTACATGTTTCAGCAACTTCTTCTTTGATCATCTCCTCTTTTCCTTATAGCACTGTAGCTTGGGTTCGGGCCTCTGTTGATCAGTGATTCTGAGCATCTTTCGTGTTGTTGACAGGACAAACACAAACTGTCTGAAAACCAAACAAGCCCAGTTTGTTTTGCTCCTTCAAGCGCACGAGTGCCCAGGCTTTGTAGCTCATTTGTTTTCCAACAACCCCCCCACCCCCCCCACCCCCGTCTCTTTTCCTCTATTTCCACCCAACTCGCCCCCCACCCCCCTCCCCTCCTCCTCCTGCGCTCTGCACCCCCCCCCCCCCTCTCCTCCTCCTCCTGCTCTCTGCAGGTTTCTTCCTCTTGAGCTGTAGAGTCAGGAGTGGAGATGCGAGCCTCCATCGCTCGTTCTCGACCCTCACCTGCTGTTACGATAATGATTATAATAATCATCAGGATTATTATCGTTATACTATTACTTTACATCTCTGCGTGAGTTCTCTTTGCTGCTGCTCTATTTTTGTTCCACTTCCTTACGCCAGGATGCAGAACAATTATTGTCCACACAGAGTAGAACGTTTTTTTTTTTTTAAAGCAAAATAAAACCTGCTGTTATTCACGCTTCAAACCGCCAAGAAGCTTTTAGCTGAAATGCATAGAATAGAATAGTACATGGTAATAATGCCAGATGTGTGGGTCACACGTTTTAAACCTTCAAAGGTCAAGATACATTTGATAGCTATTTATTGTAAATTGATTTTTTATTCCTCATCTGAAAAATAAATACATTTTATATTAATAATCCCTACTATATTTCGCTTCAAAGTTGAGGCATTATTTTGCAAATGTAATTAAATAAAGTAAAATAATGATCATAAAAAAATATACATATATATATATATAATTTCAACATTTAAATATTTAAGTGATATTTACACATATTGTTATTTTACGAAATTGATTATTGATTTCTTTTCACCAACTGCACCAACACATTGAAAGTAGAGTATGTAGGGTTTAGTGATTCTGGGGGTAATGACAACAACAATCCACACATTCAGGTGATTATACATCATAAAACCATCAGCATATAAACGTCGTATTCAGTTTCCGCCGACAGAAATGTAAACAGACACTGCACGCGATTATCCAGACACTGTGTGAGCAACTGTCGTTAATGAGCCGCGGAGGACGGCCTTTTACCTAGACTCCAATCAGAGATCTTTACACCCTCCGTCAAACCTGACAGCTGCGCCGAGAGCAAACCAACTCTCTGCCCATGATACTTCACGCACCGGGCAGACCGTGGCCTCAGCTCACTGATACTCGCGCGGATCCTAAAAGCGGCTGCAGCGCTTGGTGTTGACTCTCTCTGCCGCCGAGGACAGAGGACACACAGTGGCCTTTCTGTCGTGGCATCCAGATTCCTCCGAGACGCTTCAACCTCACGCACGTCGCCCGTTTTTGCAGATGCGAGCTCATGTCAACTCCAGATGGTTCCTGTTCAGGAAGCACGTGGACAACATCCTCCACTTCCTCATGCCAAAGACGATCATCCCACTTTACACCATGGTAGGAATCCTGCGCCGGCCATCACCGACATGTTGCCGTGTCTTCCGTAATAACACGATCCACTGTGCCTAGGTCACCTTCACGAGGACGAGATACCACGAGGCGGTGTATCGCTGGCAGTGGCAGAACAAAGTAAGCCTCTTTCCCCGCGCACGCATATACTTGTGTGGGGTGTTTGACGCCTTTGAGCATCGCACCACCGTAATCCCTGAGTCCTTTGAAGTGGTCGTAGTATCAGCAGCGAGCGTGAAAGGGGAAATGAAACTCACTCGGAGCTGACTTTTACATGTTCCACCACAAACCCAGAGGGGGAGTGTGTGATTCCTCACGCTGGGCTGCCTGGTGTGGCCTGCGCTGAAAGGTGGCTAATGGTCCAGTGATTCTTCACAGCCTCTCTTGAAAACTGTTAGAAAGCCTCTCTGGGATGTTTCTGGGGGGGTGGGGGGGGGGGCTCAAAGGTGAGATGAGCTCAGTGGGGAGGGGGGAGGAAGCTGCTGTCTGAGCAGCAGGCGCTGGTGCTTTTCTCCCCAGAAGAGACTGAACATGAAGATGGATCCGGGCCGTCCCCCCGGAGGTTTCTGCAGAGCGCATTTGGAGCAAAGTTGTGTCCATGTCTGTTTCTACCGGACAGTGAAACCACGTGATGTTTAAATGACTGCAACGAGGATGGAGGTTGTGCCTCAGGTGGGATGCAGCACGCACCACAACTGTGTTTGCACACGTCTTCCAACGTGAACTTCTTATGACGATGGTCAGATATTCTCGACGCCATTATTGTCTCAAAGCGATGAACTAGATGAAAGGACGTACCAGCAGTTTTCCTTTGAATCGAGTGAATATATTGTCCATGAGTTGGGACTTAAAAAGAGGGCGTTTTCAAGGGATAACAACTCCTTCGTGTGCAGGGGAGAGGGAAGAGGAGTTTGTGTGACCGATGCCGATGAGATCACTGAAAGTCCTCATCTGAATGTGCTCCTCAGGTGATCAACCGTGGGCTGCTCTTCAGTGTGACAGGGGCAGTTCTGGGCTGCTCCTACCTCCTGGTTAGAAACCCCCCTGATCTCACCAAGCTCGTGGCCCCCGCTGAGAAGGTGTGGAGCAGGATTGTGGCCCACCGGACCTGACAGAGTCTGATCAGCCCGACAGATGAGTGTTCAGACGGGACTGATGAAGAGCGGCAGGGACCGAGGCATCTTCACAAAGGAGGCTCTAATGGCCAAATTAATTTCCTGTAATTATGACTGTGGTATCCTTTCATAATGATTCATGATGTGATTTTAAACTGATACTGGTTTGAATACTGGACTGGACCTGTTCATTACATTTGATTATCTCCCTGCAATCACCAGAAGGCTTTAATTCAGGGGTGTGAAACTGGTTTAAGTTCAGAGGACGCGTCCAATTTGAATTCAAAGTACCTGGTGTTGTGCGCGACCCCCGGTGGACGAATCGGAAATGGCGGTTACTTAAAAAGATCAACTGCAGTTAATGCCATGTCATGTCATGTCATCTTTAACCGCGTATCCAGTCATCTGGGTCACAGGGTATTTCTACCAGTACACAGAGGGCCACAGGGGATATCAGTGTCAGGGCCAGTGACACTGCAGCAGGGTCCAAGTGGGCTTTACCGCCCCCCTGCAGTGAATGTCTCCTCTGTCATTTCCATTTGATTTTAATTTCAAGACACCCCGCGGGTCCGATCGGACCCTCTGGTGGGCCGGTTTTGGCCCTCGGGCCCTGTGTTTCACAAGAGTGAAAAAGACCAGTTTGAAACTGGGGGTCAGAGGGAGGACCGATGGGACTCTGCTGTGATTGTGCATCATATCACTGCTGATGAACGTGAAAATAAAGGATATTTCAAAATGGTTATTTACCTTTTTTTTTTTTTAAGGTTCTGTGCACAGGATCTTCTTCGGCAGAACTGAACAACTTCATAACTATCATTTCCTTTACTTTAGTCACAATGACAGAAGGCACTGACTACGTTGAGGCTTGTGCTGGGGGTCCCGTGCACAGTGATGTATGTAGATTTTCTGGGATTTGAGTGATACAGTAAATAAGGCAGACATCACACTGCTGCTCCACTGCTAAAAATGCAGCCAGCTGAACCACAGCGCTCACGCAGCCAGCGTCACGCCGACGCTCCTTTTAAAATGACCACGGACGAGCTTACGTGTGATACCCACTTCTCTAAATATTTGTTTTGATCCCGAGAAATGTAAGTCAAGGATGAGACACCAAAACACACACACACACACACAATTTCAGTGTTCCCACCTCCATCACACACACATCCAGCCTGTATTATCAGCAGCAGAAATCTATTCATCAAGTCTATTCAGAGCCGGCAGCTCAGAGGGTTATGAAAGGAGAATACGAGGTCTTATCCTCTCTGATCTAATTCCCCTTTAAATATGCTTTCTCTCTCTCTCTCTCTCTTTCTCTCTCAATCTATCTACCAATCTATCTATCTATCTATATATATATAAAATGCATATGGTTAACATCTTATGGTGACTTATCAAAAATGAGGCTTATAAACATCAGGCACAGGACTTTGGTGTAGCCTAAAATATGATCTCTTTATTGAATCCATTCATAGTAATGTCAGAGTGTACACTGGTTTATGGATAAGGCTTCTGTCCCATGTCACACACCTGCAGTTGGGTACCAACTAAAAAGATTCTGCTGTCACATGTGGGTCCGAGCAGAGGTCCGTAACACTGGTGCCAGCTCATAGCTCAACACAGTCCTGCAGGTGTCCTCTACACTGTATGGCCCGATACTTAAAGGGGATCTATTATTGTTGATAATAAACATCGTAATAAACAGTATTTACAATTTAAAAACCCTGTATTCAAGCCTTCTGTAGACCCCATGGTTCTCTTTCTTTTGGAGTGAAATGGCTATAATAAACTTCCTTAAAGGTGCAATGTGTAAGAATTGGTGACATCTAGAGGTGAAGTTGCATGTTGTATCCATCACCTCATACTCATCCTTCGGAGCACGGAGGAGAAACTATGGCCAGTTGTTATAAAAATTCAAAAAATATTTAGTACGTCCACTTTTGCTCCTGTGAAAACATGGCGGCCTATAGAGAGGAACCGCCCCGTCAATATACATCCATGGGCTCATTTTAGGGTTATGGAAAATAATTCAATATGATTTATTTGATTCTACATTTATGGAAATGTCAGTACGTAACTGTTTTGTCATATTTTGACAGTGTGACAGAAATAATCGAAATTGTACAGATTGCATCTTTAAAAGCCCCCCCCCCCCCCGAAATCTAGATCTATACTCTAAGAAGAAGTTAAAGGTGCAGTGCAGTGTGTAAGATTACGCTGATGTCATCAGTAGTGTATAAATATGTAAGTTGTTGTTTTCATTATTTTGGAATGAGCCCTTTGAATTGTGTATAATAAAGTGGGGGTGGGTCCTCCGCACGGCCACCATGTTTTTTACAGTAGCCCAAAAATAGTCCTACAATTCTCCTACAGGTCGTCACCTGCAACATGCTGGATAAATCCTGCACACTGTGCCTTTAAGCCATTTTCTAAAACGCTTCACTCTGTTTGAGTCATATCAAACAGAGTGATATATCACTCTGCCAATAAGAAAGCAGGTCCACTGCGACTGAGGAGTGTTTCAGTGATTGTTCTAAGGGAATCAGAATAGTTCACTACAACATTATCTACTTACGTCACCACAGCTGATGGTGTTCGATGATATAAGACACTTTCAAACAGCGTCGGGAAATATAAAACCACGTCCTGACTGTTGGATATTTACAGTGAAGTGCTGACGCGTCTGTGCCTGTGTCTGTGTTTGTACAAAGGAGGTCAGATCGGGTTATTTTGGCTTGGAGTTGCATGAAACATCCTAAGGCAAACTGAGTGGTGGGGTCAAAGGTCAGAGGTCCATGAGGATCACAGTGGTCTCACTTGAATGACGTTTACTTCGGAGGAGGGTTGCCCAGACCTGGAGGTCACGTCCCGGTTGTGAAAGTTGTCGCTGGTGATTATGAAGACGATCGAGGAAGAGTTAAAGGTCACCCGCTTTTTGGGTCTGTCCCTGCTCCCGCAAGTGCTGGACACCACGATGGGCCTGATGGGGCGCTCCACCGGCGCCAGGGGGCGCTCTTTGAGGCTGCGCTGGAGCCGCGACAGCCGTGAACACAGGAGCTGCAGCAGACAGCGGCGGAACTGAGGGGATGATGAGTCGGGGGGGGGCTGGGCGCCGCGGGGGGGTGGGGGGGGGGGGGGGGGGGGGGGGGGGGGGGGGGGGGGGGGGCGGAGATAAGAGCATGGTATTAAACTAGGGGATGAAATATCTGGTCACGCACACACGCGCACACACACGCGCGCACACACACGCGCACACTCACGTCAGGATGGCAGAAAACAACGACAAGTGACAATTTCACAGCCTCACACAGTAAACACCGTCTTTCTTTTAAACTTTAAAAGAAAGGCGGTGTTTACTATGTGAGTATCTATGTGAGAAATCTTACACACTGCACCTTTAACAAGAAGCGCAGAAGAAAAAAATTATATAGAATACATACTTTAAAATTTAAAGTATGTATTCTATATAATTTTTTTCTCATGTTTAATATTTTCAATATCTGTGTTAAAGGTGCAGTGTGTAAGATTTCCATCATTTTTGTCACATCTATTGGAAAATATTACAAAAGAATTATATATTGACATTTTCATAATCACTTTGTAAGTATTTTTGTTCCCATTACCATTAATTGAACCCATTCATGTATATTTACTTGAGGAGTGGGTCCTCTCTACGGGGGCCGCCATGTTTTTACAGTAGCCCAGAGTGGACATTCTGAACACGTCATGAGTTTTAATGACATAACGTAACATTTGCTGACATTGGGTTCGACTCTCACATCTCCTGAGGCAGCTCTAGAGAACGAAACATTGCACCTGTTGAGACGTTATTGATTGGTCCTATTGGTCTGCATGCAATTCCAAGTTCAGCAGCGAATCACAGGAGGAGGAAGAATATTGACTTGACCCACACGGAGCAAACACTGAGAGAAACAAAATGTCTTCCCCACGGCACCAAAACAAAGACATAAGACCATGTTGCATGAAGTGAAAGGACAAACCTTTCGACTCATGAACACGTAGATGAGAGGGTTGTAGGCAGTGCTGGACTTGGCGAAGAAGGAGGGGATGACGGCCACTGTGGGGGAGACCATGCTCTTCCTACCGAAGGCCTCCATCATGGACACGGCGGCGTAGGGCGTCCAGCACACCAGGAAGCAGGTGATCATCAGGAGGAACATGACGGCCACCTTCTTCTCGTAGCGCAGGATCTTGATGATCTGAACGGTCTGGAGGTCCTGGAGCGAGCGCAGCTACGGGAGACAGGCAGTGACGGTTAGACAGGCGGCCATGTTGTCGCCGTGTATGCAGCCATGTTGTCGCCGTGTATGCAGCCAGGCCCGATGTGCACCGGTATATATAGCTATAGCGAATGGCACATATTTCA
Source organism: Chascanopsetta lugubris (assembly GCA_016785325.1). Taxonomy (NCBI): domain Eukaryota; kingdom Metazoa; phylum Chordata; class Actinopteri; order Pleuronectiformes; family Bothidae; genus Chascanopsetta; species Chascanopsetta lugubris. The sequence goes on from JAFBJT010108951.1 coordinate 46,658, forward strand.
AAACAATAAAATCCTCTCTCAACCGGTTCCATTTTGGTTTAGCCTCTATGTCCTCCATGTCCTCTTAAAGGCGCAGTGTCACATTTGGTGACATCTACTGGTGAAGTTGCATGATGTATCCGTCACCTCACCCCGCTCATTTCAGCATGCAGGAGAACCAATGGTGGCCCTCAGTTGCCATTAAGGCTCAAAAGATATTTAGTACATACAATCTGGGCTACTGTAAAAACATGGCGGCTCCTGGTGTGAATATGCATTAAAGGGGCAAATTTTAGGGTTATGTATAAAGCAAGTCAAATATCAAGGTGATTATACATCTGTAAAAACATTTGAATATAATTGTTTTATTATATTTCTATCGATAGAATTGACAAAAATTGACCAAATTCTTACACACTGCAGCTTTAAGGCGACAGAAAAATGATACAATGCTACGTATATGAGGGTATAAGGCATGATGGCTACACTTTAAGTGAAGCCTAAAAGTTCCTTGACCAGCAGCTGGTAGCAGGCTGCAATACAGGCTAGAACAACCACCCTGGTCCCTGTCAGTGGATCGGACATGGACCAGGTTAAAGGACCAGGTAGAGTGGCTCTGTAGATGTAACTTTAGTGTGAAGTTACATAATAGTGGTTTGAGTCACTGATGAATTCAGCTTCGGCAAAGTACACAGACACTTCCCTGCAAGAACGTCAATGTTAAACCGGCGGAGCTTTTTTTCCATGAGCCTAACAATGGCCGACAGCACGGAAACAACACTACAACCGCAGCGGGAGCGGGCGCGTGACACGGTGGATTTCAGCTTTCAGCTGCCGAGATGAGATGATGAAGCATATGTCTCCACCACAGACTCCCTGAGGACAGCATGCAGCCCGACTCACCGCCAGCATCCAATCGTATTCATGGATTCACCGGGTTTGTTTTGATTCATGTGGCACATCCTGATCCATTTCCACGTCGACGTTGTTTCTGACGTGTGCGAGGGGCTCGTTTCCTCCTGCCTCCTGTCGAGGCCTAAAATGGGGATCGGGGGAACTTGTCTTTGAAGATCGCCTCCCGATAGGCTGTGACATGCATCGAGGCCTCTCGGGGCCTCTGATAGGTTGGGGGAGTTGTGGGGGTGCGGAGTGTGTCGTGGAGCAGACAGACACCTCACTGGATATAACTGGAAGCCGACCCGGGCTTCTCACGGCCCGTGGGCCACATCCGTTATTTTGGGGTGGCAGTGGCTCAGTGGTTAGAGCGGTTGCCTCGGGATGTAAAGGACACTGGTATGAATCCCACTTGGACCCTGCTGCGGTGTCACTGGCCCTGATACCGATAGCCCCAATGGCCCCATGAGTACTGGTAGAAATACACCATGACCAAGATTACTGGGTCAGCGGTTGAAGATGACATGCTTTTATTTTGAAAGGCTTTCGTTTCCTGTGTGTGTGATTCTGTCATGCTTGATGTCTACATGACCACAGCAGCATTGTGGTGCAGCTTTCCAAGCCTTCAAAATAAAAGTCCCACATTAGAAAACCACTCCCATTTGATTCTAGTACAATTTTTAAAATTCTTGTTTTGAGTATTGGGGTAAAAATAATTGCCCTTATATATAATAATTTGGTGACAACTGATTGGAGCCAACTCTGTCCGAGAGTTGAGGAGAACCTGCAGTACAATGACCGTCAGATGATCATAACTATATTTCATTACCTCTCATGGATCTCCTCAATCCTCCACACTATAACTTTAAATGTTGAGCATGATTTAAAGGTGCAGTGTGTAAGATTTGGTGACATCTAGAGGTAATGTTGCATGTTGTATCCATCACCTCACCCTCACCCTTCAGAGCATGCAGGAGAAACTATGGTAAACTTCAGATGTCATTAAAGCTCAAACGATGTTTCCACTGTACAAACATGGCGGCCCCCAAATGTAAATATACATTAATGGGCTCATTTAAGGGTAATGGGGAAAAAAAAACATCTAGGTAATTATAAATCCATGAAAATGTCAGAATGCAACTGTTTTGTAACAATTTTAGAAGTGACCTGAAATTTTAAACACAGCACCTTTAAGGGAAATGATTTATTTCGGTGGAAGTGGAATGCTAAATAATTTCACCATTATTGCTGTTATCCTCCTTCTCTGCAAACAAAGTCCTGCTTATGCCGCACTGTCCCTTTAACCCTCATTATCAGAGGCAGGTGGCCTGTCTTCTGTGACTGACAACCGCTCTGACACTTCTGTGGATCGGCAAAGGCAAAGGGAACAATGAGCTTTGCGTTGATCTCCACCTCACAGGATGAGCCCTGCAGCCTCAGTCACGTTCTCCAGCGCTGGATTCGTTAATGAAAGAGAAGGGAGCGGCAGCACGCAGCTGCTCAAGGTCGATGAGTTTCTTTTCATTCAAAGATGAAAAGCCAGGGTTGCTTGTCTCCAAGGCCACGGCCAGATGTTGAACATCCTCTGGATATTCATACGAACCATATTTAAAACTTGGTTTCACACGTAATGAGAATGTTATTAGATGTGATGTTTGGAATAGCTTGTTTACGCAGTCGGTTTTAGACGAGAGGGGCAGTTTGAGTGTAAGTTGAAGTGAAATGCCCTCGGCTGCAACAACTAATGAAATAATCCATTATTTAATTGTTTTTAAAATAACTTATCTCATAACTGATCAATCAGGTTAGCACAGGACATGTCTCCTGAGGTGGGCGCAGTAAAAAGACAATATCATTGAATCAAGTTCCCAAAAGGTCCTTAAAAAGTCATTAAATTCATAAGAGTCAATATCAAAATCAAAATAAAAGCATAGGGTTTTTTTTCAGAACGTTTTTACTCAGTCAAAGTCTGTGAATCACTTCTGGGTCGCAACCCACCATCCGAGAATCACTGCTTTCGCTAATTGGAATAAAAGCAGTTCAGATGTCGGACAAAAGTTACTTTTGAAGTTGATTAATGTACACAATGCAATGCAAGATCACGTGTCCTTTCGAGCCGCATAGTTAGGTTGGAGAGTGCCGCTGTTTGATTGACATCCTCTAGTGCGGACACACACACACACACACACACACACACACACACTTTGGTGACGTCCCGAGCGGCTCCGTGTTGCAAAGCGCGACTTTGATTTCTCTTCCTGAAGCTGCCGCCGCTTTTGTTCAATGACTCAAACAAGCGTTTAGGTCATTTGATCCGGTTCCGACGTCTCATGAGTGATTCTTCTGCACCATAACAGTGTGTTTAACTCCAAAAGTGAGGAAATCCACAATAGGTCCCCTTCAAAAATGTCAGTATGTAATTGTTTTGTAACATTTTTAGAAGTTCCAAAAACGACCGTAATCGTACACACTGCACATGTAATTGTCAGATTTGGATGAATACAGTCACAACAACACAGGATCGAGGCCGTGAGTCTTACCATCTTCACTGTGTAGAGGATGTTGCCATAGCAGTAGATCATGATGCCCACAGGAACAAAGAAACACGCCAGGAGGAAGAAGAGGATGAAGGAGGCATCGTTGGGGTCTTTGGACGCCCAGTCCAGAGAGCACCCCAGCTGGTGGATCTCCAGTGTGTAGCGGTTCCAGCCCAGCAGGGGAGCCCCGGTCCAGACCAGGGAGTAGAGCCAGATGTGGCTGATGGCCCTCCACGCCCAGGGGAAGTCGGCCACCTGCGCATGGACCACCCGGATGTAGCGCTCGTAGGCCAGGGCCGCCAGAGTCATGATGGAGACAATGCCTGGCACCAGAGGGAGAGAGAGAGAGAGAGAGAGAGAGAGAGAGAGAGAGAGAGAGAGAGAGAGAGAGAGAGAGAGAGAGAGAGACATCCACAGTGAGTGACGCAGCGCGCTGGTTGTGGGATCTGGGTCAGTGGCTACTCAGCATCTCTGAATGAGTTTCATCCTCATCCGTATCAACAGCAATGTCTTGTGGTGGATCCTTGAGAAACTTTTTGAGACACCCACACACACACACACACTCCTCTCAGAGCTGCGGTGGACACAGCAGAACCTTTCCACCCACACACACACACACACACACACACACACACACACACACACACACACACACACAGTTTGGTTCAAATGCTGCAGAAACCCTGACCATTCAACGTTTGCCGTCGCTGTGGTCGTCTTAAAGGTGCAGCGTGTAAGATTTCTGTCATTCTTGTCCCTTCTTAAAATATTACACAACAGTTACTTACCGACATTTTCATCAATTCATGGTCACCTAAACGTTTATTTTTTTCCCAATATTGTCGAATGAGTCCAGTAATATACATTTAAATGAGGAGTGGGTCTTCTCGATGGAGGCCTCCATGTTTTTACAGGAGCCCAGAGTGGACGTACTGAACCGTTTTTGAGTTTTAACGACAACTGGAGTCGACCACAGGTTCTCCTTCATGCTCTGAAGGGTGAGGGGGAGGTGATGGATACAACGAGCAGCTTCACCTCTGACACACTGCAGTTTAAGTGACAAATATTGTATATGCGTTTCCATACACCTGTAATATACTTACTGAATAAATAGCTACAGATCAAAATTGGCATGTGTAATTCACTAGAGTTCATATGCAACAAAGGCTTTAATCTGTTTTGTCAACACACACACACACACACACACACACTACATATCTATCCAATTACACACTCCACTTACCATGTCAACCATCTATGTTATTAATCCGTAAAAATTCACGTGAGCATGAAAACGTCAGTAAACACACATCCACATCCACCCAGCAAAGGTTTCAAGAGGAAACTTATTGCCCTGGCCCACATGAGTCAAACTCGTGGCCAAATGTGGCCCACAACATTATTTTATGTGGCCCTCAAGATCTTAAAGGCACAAGATTCTCTAAATAGACATTACCCATGAACTCTGGTGAATTACACATGCCACGTTTTATGTGTAGCAATATATTCAGTGTGTTTACATTGTCACATGTATGTAAATACATATACCATATTCGTAACTTAAATCAAAAATAGATGAATAAATAATAATCAAATATGAGGACAGTTATTTTACAATATTTTAAGTAATAATTACATTTCCTCCCACAATTAAAACCAGCCCCTTGAGAGCAACTATAATGCTGATGTGGCCCTCAATGAAAATGAGTTTGACACTCCTGCCCTAGTGTGTGTGTGTGTGTGTGTGTGTGTGTGTGTGTGTGTGTGTGTGTGCGCGTGACAGTGCGCGTCACAGTAAAAAAACAACCTCCACAGGGTAATACATATGATAAGACATAAAAAATGATGGGGTGTTTGTTCGCAGAGGACAACGCTAAAGAACATGCAGGTGTGTATCTTTTCCCCCACTCTTTCTACAAAAGGCTGAGTCAGCAGGAGGTCAGGCGTTTATCCTTGTTCTATCATCAGGTGCCTGGAGTCGAGGATAACCGCAGCATCGGGCGTGTACGTGTAAAGTCGTCCGGGAGAAGAAGACGTCGCGTCAAGTGCAAATGACAATGGCAGGAACGGGAAGTGCTGTGGCTGTGGCTGGACGTGTCCGTCAGTTGCCGCCTCCCTCTCAACCTGAGCCAGAGCAACAGGACGGAACGTCCTGTCTCCATAATGTCACCTACATAAGAGAGGACTCTCCCACAGTGCCACGTCCACACTGCATCGTCACATTTACACACAAATCTCTTCTGGCAGGGCCAGGACAAAACTAAAGCAGGCATGGCGAGGCCAGAAGGTGGCGCTGTGGCATGCAGGCACATTTGCCATCGTTTTCCAGGTTGACCACCTTGCAGAATGTTGCGTAGACCGGTGTCCTAACACATCAAAACAAGGCTATTAACACTCGATCTGACCGATTCTGGCCTCATTGTTGGCACGTCCACCTCCCACGACACCTGGTTACCTGGTCTGCCGATTTTAAACTACTATGGGACAAACTATTCTCTCAGTCTTTGTGGCAAAGACCAGTATGTGGCAATGCAGGCAACATCACCTGAACCTAAGATCGTACGGAGCAGACCTGGGCATAAGAGAACGAGCTGCACTCTTTTAGACATGAGGCTGGGAAAAACCAGCCAAAACATGCTTTTATTCTGAAATCCTTCCATTTCCTGTGTGTGTGATTCTGTCATGCTTGATGTTCACATGCGAGGACGGAGGCCCTGGTTTCTTATGTGACCCCTCTGGAAAAATAATTGCCCACCCCTGGTATAGAGTATCACAGAATGACAACACAAAAAACAACTTTAATGATCAATTGTTCATTAACAAAAATGACCAGCAGGTGGCGATACTACAGAGGGAAACATTCCCTTTATCCTCAAATTTGCTGCATTTTAATTCAAAACCAAAAAGTGCATCTTAGGGACACAAGTTAATACAGTGTACGGTACACGCGTGTTCTTTTTTATCCTCAATATAAAATAATCTATATTTCCCGTAGTGGTCAATGAGCATATGATAAGAAACCTTGCGGGTTTCTTCTATCTTTCAGACAGTGGGTTTTGATTATCATTACCAGGCATCATCACCACCTGCTGTTCAGGAGTGAATGATGGCACTCTGATGTATAAATAGTCTTTTCTTTCCCCAGACAAAGGCCAGTGTTGAGAATCACATACACTGATGGTTCAGTGGAGCTCCTCTACCGAATAATCTAGCTCCAGATGTGTCATCAAGGTTTTGAATAAAACATTGACTTCCTGTGGCAACGCAAAGAAAGCAGTTCATGTTGGACCTTTTATATTCACATCACATTCATATAAATATATATATATGTATATGTGTGACTGTGCCCTGACAGAGAGTGATATGATGACATGGTATTAGACTGTAAATGATTCTGATGCCAAAAATTCCAAATCCAAGTACAACTAAATCTCTACTCGGGTTTTATGGACAGTGGTGCCACATGAGCCAGGCAGGTAAAGTGTCCTTTAAACATCATAACATGCAGAACGAGCTCAATGTCAACTAAAGGACAGGAGCTGCCGGCTCTTCAGCTCACTGATTGTTTTGCTGATAAAGCTGCAGGAGAGCAGAAGACTTGCAGATTTGCACTAATGAGCTAATTAACCCCAGTGCATCATCCAGCTCCTGCAGGGTGGGGACCCTCCCCATGCAGGACCCCCCCACCCTCAGTCACTGTTCATTCACACTTCACT
>JAFBJT010108951.1:59154-79055 GCA_016785325.1 Chascanopsetta lugubris
CTTGAAGGGACAAACAGGAAGTCGTGTTTGTGAATAACACGCTGCAGCACGGGGACGCATCGATCACTTCCGTCAGATGTGATCAACACATTGTGACGGTTGTGGTATCTCCACTCGGGTCGCTCATCTGCGAGCTCCTCTTTGATTTCAGGCCCACGTGTGTCCGTCGTGACAGAGGAGTGGGAGCCACATGTCGGGGACGAGTGAGGTGGCGGCGTTTCACCAGCTCAGCCGCGGAATGGAGCGCTACATTTTTTTTAGCTAAAACAAATATAAGATTAAGTGAGGGAGCACTTAGAGGGTCCTCCGTTGGGAGCACTCACACATTAGTCCTTACGTCTCGAAAAAAAAGGTCCAGGGCTGAGGCGTGCTGAACGTGCAGTTCACATGGTGGCCACTTGAGGCTGGCACCAAACGCGAGTCAATCCCCACATACTCCCACGTTAAAATGGCCATCACGTTTAAAGCTTGGTGCAAACTAGAGTCTGGTCTAAATCTGTCAACTGTGACAACTGTAGGGAGGGTCAAACATTTTCCAACTCGATTATGTTTGAGTCAATCAAAGGTTTGAGCTTGTGAGTAATTAAGGGGCGTGGCCTCCTGGGTGAATTCATGTGCTGATACAGTGAGCCCGTTACTCTGACCTACAGTTTGTGTTTCTCAACCGGAGGACATGACTCCTCGCTCACCGATTGTGCAATGTGACAATTCGTAGAAAGAAGAAGAGACGGTCCCTTCCGCTGATACTGGAAGTGTGTGTCGTCACCTGTGGCAGGATATGAACCATCGCATCTGTGCGTCGGACAGTCGTGGTTTTTATTTTCGGAGACAAAAACGTGTCACGGTTACGAAGAAAGAGAAAAGCTCTACCCGTGTCACACGGTTGAAAATAGCGACATTTACTCGATTTTACATTGACCTGTAAATGCAGAGCTTCAGACGATCACCAATAGTCTCATGGGGCCTCACACTGTGTGACAAAGGGTGGGACCTTTGACGGTTCCTCTCCCAGTTGAGACCAACACTTGATTTGTCCAAAAATCTAATTTTTTTTGTGTGGGAAATGTGGATAAAAGCAGCATTCATAGTGTCATTCGTCTCATCAAATTCCCTTCGCTCAGACACTACTTTGCATCATCTCGCTGACTCCCTGGAAAAGGCTCCGCCCACAGCTTTCCTTCAGTCCTGTGCAGTGACTCCACCGTTGGCTGACGGGAGGAGAGGGCGGGTCGCAGGCGTGGGCTCGGCGGCTTCTCCTTCGGGTGGAGCTCTCAAAGACGATTCTCCCAAGGCCGAGGTGTCACCTACGTTCCCAGTTTGTTTTTCTTACGCCGGTCGAAATCGAATCATGCTATTTTCCCCCCGTGCTCGCCTCAAAGTGAATTATCGCTGCCTGCGTGTGTTTGATGAATTGTCCGTCCCCACGTGCTCAGTAACACAAACCACACTGACTGTCATCAGCACTGACACGAACTCCGGTGACCCCCGGCTCCCGTCCGAGGTGCTGACACAAACGGCGGACATCAACACATCACCATCAATTTTCCCATTAATAAACACACACATGCACGAGCACGCGCGTGCGCGCGCACGCACACACACACACACGCGCGCGCACACACACACACACAGCAGAATAAACCATCCAGGCGCCTGTCAGACACGTGCCTCCGTCTACTTCCTCAGCATTTTTACTAAAACCATGAATCACACGGGGTGAGAGGAAAAGCAGAAGTCCTCAAAATGGTATCCGAGAGGTGGTGGTCTGACCTGTGAGATCACGTGTGTGTGTGGGGGGGGGGATTGCTACTGTCAACACGGCAACTGAGTATTAGATTGTCAGTGTGGCTGATAAGATCCGTCAGTCTCTCTGCAACAACACGGATCCACATGGCAGAGGATCGACTTTGAAATAAACATGTGACCATCAGTCTTAACTGTCATCACGGCAAGAGACACAAGAACTAGGAGTCGACACAGAGGGAGGAGGTGTAACACGTGAATGTAGATGTAAAGTATTGGGTTGTTTCTCACTGGTATACAGGGCTGGATCCTGGGGTGGGGACCAGGGGGCACTGGCCCCCGGTGAAATATGGCCCCGTCTCTCTCTCTCTCTCTCTGTCTTTATGTCGCTTTCTGACACATACAAATACATATATCCACTTTTTTTCCCCTCAATATAAAGTGTCTGCAAAATATACATTCTTGAAAAAAATAAACATCAAGACGAAAATGTGTAAATAAATAAATAAATAAATCTCAGCACTTTCGAGGAGCAGAATGAAACGGTTGTCAAAATGTTTTTGCTCAAAGCTTCAGCGCCAGCATCAAACTGAGGATTCACACATGTCGCCTCATACCACAGGACCCTCTGTCTGAATACTGGCCCCTGATTTCCATGCAGGGAATAATATGATCATCTGTTCTATATGTGTACCATCACCGATGGACACCACCAGGAGCAAAACTAGGTTCAACTCCATCTGACACGAGACAAACCTCCTGCTACTCTTCATCACAGGGAGAGGAACATAAACATCATAAAGCACTTTGACAACATGGAGAGCAGCAGCCTCAACACAGAAATCAAACACACAGGTCTCATGACATGTGTGTGCACACACACACACACACACACACATACACATACATACATATACACACACACACACATTCAGCTCATTTAAGATAAGTGTGTTTGACATGGTGTGGCTGTGATTTGATCCCGTGCAGCAGACACACCTGAATCAAATAACACAAACTATCTGTCACGTGCAGCAGCAGCTGCCCTTCAAAATAAAAGACACCTGTCTTACCTGCAGTTCACCGGCCAGCATCCATGCTCTCTCTCTCTGTGCGCAAGTCCAAAGGGTCCAAGGCTGGAGACGCGTCTCGGTGCTTGTCCCATTCATTCATCCACTCACTCACTTACTCACTCACTCGCCCACTCACCCATTCATCCGTTCATCGTGCACTTCACGGTTAAAACCACATCCTGGGGAACGGCGGAGCAGAGAGTTGTCGCAGCCGCCGCCTCAAAGCCTCTGCTGCGCACAAACACCTCGACTCTGCGCTGCGCACAAACAGGAAGTGAGTGTGAGAAGTGCGCACAATGAGGGAAGCTACCGCTGCTGGTGGTGGTGGTGCGTGTGTGTGTGTGTGCGCGCGCGCGCGTGTTTGTGTGTGTGCGTGTAGGTGGGAAGTGTGCTCGTGGGCGCGCCTGCGTGTGTTTGAAGAGGCAGCAGCCTGAGGCTCGTGAGGGGATGTTGGCTCCCTGACAGGAAGTCATCTGTTTGACCTGTTTGTTTTCACGCCATGTTTTTCTGACCTCCGTGTTTTTTAATGTGGAATGAGATGCTGCGACTGTGTTTATTGATGACGTCATCAACACTGTAAAAAAAAAAAAAAATCATGTCCAAATCTGGACTTTTTTTTTTTTAAACAGTCCTTGTGATTTTTGTATACAGGTACGATGCAATTCGTGGGTGACGTCATAATCTATGTTTTCTGTCATGTTTAATAATGTAAATAAATCACAATGTGCATTTATGATTAAAAAAAAAGAACTATGCATTTGACACACACGTCTTTAATTCTGAAGTTTAATCTCTTTAACCTAATGATTTATTCACACAAATTATAATTTAGCGTCAAAGAACAGGTGATAAAATTACACGGGACATTAAATGTGATTCAGATAGATAAAGAACAGATTCAGGGCAGTTTATTATTTATGTGTGTAGAGACGTGTTTTGCACAAATTTTATCCAAATAATTATTTTATTATCATAATTAAATTCTGAGTTTAATTTTTGGGGGGAAATGTTGTATACTGTTGGCAGAAATAGAAAATAAAAATAAAAATTATACTGGTGTGTTGATGAGTGACGTCATTCACACGCCAGTCTTGAGGACGTGTCTTTACGACTTCCGGCTCCCAGAGACGAGCAATCATTGAATTATTTGTTCACAAGTCCCACCCCTCTGCTGACGTCATGGGGGGAAACTTGTCAAATAATGTTTTTTCCCTCATGTCAGTGATGATGATGATAAATCAGATACTTCAATTCTACACTAAACTGATCTAATAAATGATCACACCAAATGAGCCAGTGTCATACTGTTGTTTCTGTGTATGTGATCTCCTGTGACCTGTGGCATAGGGGCCGGAGGGGTCGTCCACAGACCAGGAGGTTGGTGGATCCATCCCGGTGGGTGAGTGTGAATGGAACTGTAACGCAGTTTGAGACTATAAAGTTAAAAAAAAGCATCTACCTTTATCTTAACTTGCTATAGCAAACCATCTACCCTCTTTCCGAGCTACTGAACCCATCTCTATTCTGCACTTCTATGCGCTCTACATCTACAGTGTACCTGCTGTGTCTGTGTCCTCCTGTGTGAAGGAAACACTGAGCCAACTTCCCCCTGCTGCTTTGTCTGTCATTTACATGTCACACACGGCTGACTGTGAATCCCCCTTCTGTTCACGAGATGAGGTTCCGGACCAGACACCACTGTGATTATTATTTCTATTATTATTACTATTATTATTATTGTTATCGTTATTATTATGTAGCGTAAGGGAGTGACCCTGGTTCATCTCATCTGGTTTCTAAATGACAGTGTGACCGCTCTCATTGGTAACACTAGTTATCTGAGGTAAGTGTTATCATGATAAAGTGGCATTTATTTGTTCTGGTATGAATAATAACGAAACTGAGAATATAATGAGGCTCTTTGGAAGCTCCTCTTCTGACAGCTCATTCATCAGCTGATCTGCCATTGGCATCACTGTACAAGTCATTTTCCTCACGTTGCTCGTTGCTCTACATGAAATCGTGTGATGACATTAAATCGTGATTCTTCACCCGCCTTGCAGAACGCTGTCCTCAGCGGTGACCTCCCTCTGTCACAGGTAACGCTGATGACCTTCGACCCCAATTCTTGGTGTCTTACTCTCTTCTCTCCAGAGAGCTGTGACCTGCATCTGTCTCCATCTGCTGGACACACCGCTGAGATGAAGACACGGGAGAGGGATATATACTGACGTCATGAGGGAGATACAGACATAAAACTGGAGAAATGCGAACAAATAAAAAACAGAACTACACTGACTGTTTAGAGTCCACAAAGTAGATGAAAAACAATTGAATAAAGTTGAGGGGTACATCCGCCCTATATTTTCCTAATCTGAGGGGGGGGATTCAACCGGATCTAAATGAGGCCCATTTTTTTTCTTCCTCCTATCTGATATGACTTACCCAAAATAAACGGTAGAAGTATATGATCACAACTACAGGTTTTTTTTTTTAATAAATAACCTTGGTCTCAAAACAAAGCTAAGACCCATGAGATTACTACTGAATATCACAGGTACAATACGTCCGGGCAGAAGCACCACATGTGACCTTTGACCTTCCTCAGGTCCAATGTCTCAGGGTTTGAATCATGTTCCATTCAGGGGGCAGAGCTCGTTAGAGGCTTTCAGCCGAGTCTCTCCTCGTCGGTCTGGTTTGATCCAAGTCAGGATCAGTCTTCTTAGCGTGCGCATCTGTACTGTTGGGGTCACGTGGACACGTCACCGGCCTCACAGAGCCAACATACAGAGATGAAACACCCACTCAGAGTGGGGCAGTAACGGGGAAGCTGGAAATACCCAGGGAAAAGTCCAAACTGCCCTGAAGTGGATTCAAACCAGAAACCTTTTCACTGTGAGGCAACTCTGTGAAGCACCGCGTCTCTCAGCCACCTCATCATACTTGTCCTCGTCCCATCTGTGGACGTGGGACATCGCCGCACGAAGACATAGGCGGCCTCTGGACCAAGAGCTGATTCCTTTGTCGCGTATACGTTTCTGTAAAGATTCTTATTTCACTTCTCTATAACCTGATTTCCTCACGGGGCAGCTCGATGATTTCTAGATAAGGGAAGTTACCAAATTAGATTAGAACCATAGCAACTGCAGTGTTTGTGTGCTTTCACTGCAGCTTATGTCATTTGTTAACATCAGCCCACTCAGGTCGCTCCACCTCGACCTTATACAGTTAAATCCCCCGAGGGGCCGGCGCACTGTGGTTTTATGTTTCCAGGCAGTGACGTCGACGCGTGTCTCCACGCTGCAGATCTGAGATAAAGCTCGTACTCACTCTTTGGTCCCTGTCGGAGCAGATGGGAGGTGAAAGAGCCTGAAACACAGAGAAGAGTGAACATGACAGCGGCTGCAGGACTGGTGGTGTTTATCATCTCTAAAGTATAATGAGACATGTTTTTGAGTAGCTAGTGTTTTTTATATATGTATATAGTGTCAGGACCAAATATGACTGTGACTTCCTGAATTGGTTTGGATATAAAAGTATAGAAAGGTATTTACAATCTGCTATTATTATTACTACTCATATTTTTGGTATTATGATTTTCATCATTATTATCATTAGGGTCTTTTTCAAGAGAACATGTGATAAAAAACCTTGTATAAATACTTCAAGGTGAAAACCATGTATAAATATACATATAGAATTATGTACCATTTATATGATAGATTATCATTTCTACACATTCTAATATTTTGGTTAAAAATGAATTGAGGTTTATTATTATTTAACACTGAATGAATAAATGAAACATATCTAATAATCAGACCTGTCAAGCATCATCATCATCATCATCACCATCATCATCATCATCATCATCACCATCATCATCATCACCATCATCATCATCACCATCATCATCATCATCATCACCATCATCATCATCATCATCACCATTATCCTCTGCAAATAAACAATGCAATGTCTCCACCCTCTGCGAGAAGCTGCCAATACAGAAGCATGCACGAGTTACCCTTTGCCTCTTTGCCCACAAGATGGCGCTCTTACTTCTGCTGACAGCGTGCGACAGGTCTGGAGCAGCAGCAGGATGGAGTGTACAGGACAGGACCAGAGGATCTTCTACAGATTTACTCTAATAATTCAATCACGACTGTTTGATCTGCACAGGTCTTATCTTTCACAATCTCAGTTCTGAAGTTTCACTGCAGCTTTTGAGGTTTTCAGAATGAGACTAAATCAGATGTGATGTTTTCTCATGAGATGCACTTGGTCAATCAAAACCGGCTTTTATTTTGAAGGAATCTGATCACAGGGAATATGTTTGATGTGTCTCGGTAAGGACTGATGAAGCTACACGCATCTTCTACATGGCTGATAAAGTGGCACATTCACGCTGCAAATTGAAGTTTTAAAGGTACAGTGTGTCACATTTAGCGACCTCTAGTGGTGAAGGTGCATGTTGGAGGTGAATTCATCTCGCCTCGCTCAAATGGATAACAGCCTATAGTAGCGCTCAATTATTACTAAAGCTCAAAGGGAGATAGGTGTCCAACATGGGGGAAAAGAAGACCTGCCCCTGGTGGACACACGCACACACACACACACACACACACACACACACACACACACACACACATATATATATATATATATATATATATATATATATGTACAAATGAATATAATAATATATAACTGGAAGGACTCACTCTATTTAAGACAACTTTTTGCACATTCTTATATATTCATCACATAAGAATAATTATTAGTTTGAGTGATGAGCTGTTAAACTATCATTTCTATTGTCATTGTTATTGTTGTTATTATCATAAGACTCCCATTCCCCTCCTGCATCTGCTCCTACATTTCTACATCCTTGTTCAAAAGACTTATGATTGTCTTTCATCATTTCTATCTAAACTTTTTTTTTGGGGGGGGGAATCTTTTTTTTTGGGGGGGGGGGATCTAAATGAGTCGTCAGTACAGATATCAATCAGAAATCAATCAGTCTTTTCAGCAGCCTCAGCGTCCACACTGCATTTTCTGCACTGTCTGACAAAGTCTTTCACACTGGACCTTTAATGACGAGTGTCATCAAGATGCCCCTGGTTGTTTCACAGCAGATCAACCTTATATATGAAATATACCATATTCAGTGATGTAATAATATATATACCCCAATTCTTGTAACATGTCTGTTCAGTCCCTCACTAACCACCACGACCCCCCCCCCCCCCCCCCCCCCCCCCCCCCCCCCCCCCCCCCCCCCCCCCCCCCCCCCCCCCCCCCCCCCCCACCCCACCCCCACCCCTTCGTTCCGCCCCTGGTTTCTCCCCCTTACTACTCCAAGATGAGCTGACCTGAGGTTGTGCCAAGCGAGGACTGATCCAAGAGAGAGAGAGAGAAAGAGAGAGAGAGAGAGTAAAGAGCAGCAGGAGGAGTGGGGGACTCCTCATTAGGACAGCAGCAGCAGCAGCAGCAGCAGCAGCAGCAGCAGCAGACTCTCATCCAGCAGCTCCTCCTTTTTACGCAGGAGGTTTGAAGACACTGAAACACAAGCACGAGGAGCAGAGACTGAGACAAGTGGAGTAACATCTTTTTTTTTTTTCTCCTCAAATCCTCATCAGGTAAATATTGTGCGTGTGTGAGTGTGTGTGTGTGAGTGCGCGCGCGCGCGCGTGCTTCCCATTGACTAAAGTGCTGCGTGAAATCCTGCGCCTCATCTTTGTGGATCAGTGTGATGACCAAACTTTGCTCTCTCTCTCTCTCCCCCCCTCCCTCCCTCTATCTCTCACACAGCTCCTTCCTCTCCTCCACACACACACACACACACACACACGGTGGACACACACACACGGACCCGCACCATGACCCAGGCTGTGGACGTCGTGCTCCTCCCCGCGCTCCTCATCCTCGCGCTGCCGAGCCGCTGCGTCCTGGCCGCCGGCTACGGCATGAGCCTGTTCGCGGCGCAGACGTCGCCGCCGGACCCGTGCTACGACGAGCACGGCAACCCGCGCCGCTGCATCCCGGACTTCGTCAACTCCGCCTTCGGCAAGGAGGTGCGGGTGTCCAGCACCTGCGGCCGCAGCCCGGGCCGCTACTGCGTGGTGAGCGGCGCGGAGCAGGGCGACGAGCGCACGCGCAACTGCCACACGTGCGACGCCGCGGACCCCAAGAAGTCGCACCCGCCCGCCTACCTGACGGACCTCAACAACCCGCACAACCTCACGTGCTGGCAGTCCGACAACTTCCTGCAGTTCCCGCAGAACGTGACGCTGAGCCTGTCGCTGGGCAAGAAGTTCGAGGTGACCTACGTCAGCCTGCAGTTCTGCTCGCCGCGGCCCGAGTCCATGGTCATCTACAAGTCCATGGACTACGGCAAGACGTGGGTGCCCTTCCAGTTCTACTCCACGCAGTGCCGCAAGATGTACAACAAGCCGAACCGGGCCGCCATCACCAAGCAGAACGAGCAGGAGGCCGTGTGCACGGACTCGCACACCGACATGTACCCGCTGAGCGGCGGCCTCATCGCCTTCAGCACGCTGGACGGGCGTCCGTCGGCGCACGACTTCGACAACTCGCCGGTGCTGCAGGACTGGGTGACGGCCACCGACATCAAGGTGGCGTTCAGCCGCCTGCACACGTTCGGCGACGAGAACGAGGACGACTCGGAGCTGGCGCGCGACTCCTACTTCTACGCCGTGTCCGACCTGCAGGTCGGCGGCAGGTGCAAGTGCAACGGCCACGCGTCGCGCTGCGTCAAGGACCGCGACGGGAGCCTGGTGTGCGAGTGCAAGCACAACACCGCGGGGCCCGAGTGCGACAGGTGCAAGCCCTTCCACTACGACCGGCCGTGGCAGAGGGCCACGGCGCGCGAGGCCAACGAGTGCGTGGGTGAGTATGCGGACGCGCGCGCGCGCGCCCCCCCGGCGCTGCAGGTGGCGCTTGTCCCGGCGTGGCGGTGGCTGGTTTGAATACCGTGAGATGTGCGCAGAGGTGAAGAGTGTATTTGGTTGTTTAATGGGAAATTATTGGGGGACGGATGAGGTATTTGGGGGAATGGGAAAACGGCGGGAGATATCTTTAAAAATGTAAAGATGTGGATAGCAATGATAGTGGTTATAATAATAGCAGTAATAATGGTGATGATAGGAGGAGTTGTCGCAGTCGTAATAACGATGGTAATAATAATTGAAAATAAGAGGGAGAATGTTTGAAGTCCAAACTGCAATTTCTTCATTTGAACTTTCCCTTCAAACCAAACCGCAGTGGTGAGGCCACAGCATTTCCCCTGATTATGGGATGTAATTAGAAAATGAGGCAGGACTGTGCACGTGTGTGTGTGTGTGTGTGTGTATAGTTCGGTCAGTAGTTTGGTTCAGACCACATCACATGAGACCACAGACTCTGATCCTCCACAGACACATTTCTCAGATTTCCTGCAAAACCACAAGTCCTTTATTTTCATTTGCTACAAAGCCACAGCAATTTATTTCTAATTTTATTTCATTGCGATTTGTTATTTCTTGGGGGGACAATTGTTACTATTGTAGATTTTTAATTAAAGTAATTACATTTGATTGATTAGACTATTTGAATGAATCGCCTATTTTACACATCAGTGACATTACTCCAGTATTTGTTGCTCTATTTTTAAATATTTGAATATTTGAATAAGAGGTCAATCAGTCTCCAGTTTTACATTAATTAGACTTTGAGGCCTATTTAGATTAGAAATATTGAATAGAGAAAACGTTGATACTTGCCAACATTAGTCAGAATAAGTCAGAGAACCGCACACACATCAAAATAAAATCTAAGATTTGTTTTAGCTTGTAAAAAGGAGAAATTAAATCTATCTTATATTAATAAAATGAAAAATTCTATTTTTTCAACGTAACGTTTTTATACAAATTAACTTTCTCCTTTAAAAAGTCGTTCAATCATCAGTATTTTATCTTTAAATTACAATCGGACTGAGATATGAAGTCTATCAATATGGAACAAACCAGAATCAAGTTTTTGTTCATTTAAGTTCAGTATTTGAGATTAAAATAATTATATAGAAGTTGACTAAAAAAAACTCTGCACTCATTACGTTTGTAGTATTTGAGTATGAGGAGTGTGGAGTTCACATTCACATTCTCATACACATTCTGCCTCGAAGATCATGTGGATTCTGTTCTCGCACAACCTGATGAGTCTTTACAAAGCTTCCGTTTCTTTATATATTTAAAGTTTATATCGTATGTTTCTTTTATGTAACTTTTTTGGTCTCAAAGAGTTTCTTCTCCTTCACGTTGCAGAAAAACAAATTTGCAGTTTAGCTGACAAGGTGTGTACAAGAGTTTAGAGAGACAGAGATGTTGATGACACAGATTGAAATTCAAACCTCCTCAAAGTGTGACTCCACACACACACACACACACACACACACACACACACACACAGTCAGGTTCTCCAGTGTTTTTGCAGGGAGCAAGGCTCTGTATTGTTTGACAGTCACAGCACATGTCAGACGCTCTGACACACAGCAGCTGTTTGAAAAGCTTTTTATTTGCCGCTAAAGACTCAGAGACGTTCTCACTGGCAGATGTGAATGTGCTGCTAAATCAACATAGTGTGTGTGTGTGTGTGTGTGTGTGTGTGTGTGTGTGTGTGTCTGTGTGTGTGTGTGTGTGTGTGTGTGTGTCTGTGGCATGTTTTTAAATTCCAGTTATCACCAGGTTACCACAGACTATGCCTTATCTCGCCTATGCAAGTAAATGTGCAAGAATATCCAGGTATTAAAAATGTTGAAATCATTAAATGTGCAAATGCACAAAGGAAAGAAACTCAGAAGGAAGCTGATTTCATTTTAAAGGTGCAGTGTGTAAGATTTCTATCAATTTCCTTTTCGTCTATTTGTAGAAAAATTGTACGAAACAATTCAACACTGGCATTTCTACAAATGTATAATCACCTCCTTGTATGATTTGCTTTTTACATTTCCCTGAAATGAGTGCTTTAATGTATAATTACATCAAGAGCGGGTCTTCTCTACGGGGGCCGCCACGTTCCTACAATATTTTCATGTTTCACACCAGAACCACAAAAACGTGATGCCAGGACGTTTTCATGACATTATGTAGTTTATGGAAATTTGGGAAACGTGTATGTGTGTGTGTGTGTGTGTGTGAGAGAGTGTTTTCCAGAGAAGAAGAAATCAGGGTTTTGGTGTCGGTGAATGACAAGCACATGTACAGTGATGAAGTTGTTCCTTCATCTCCATGACAACACGCTCGGTGTGACCGCTCACACTCATACGGATGTTTGTAATAACAGGGACCTGACACCAGCGGCTGGCTCCTCAGTTCGTCTCAGTTTCTACTCTTTTATTTTGAAGGGCACTTTCCCCGATTACTTCCATCTGGATATTAAAGAACCCCCCCCCCCCCCCCCCCCCCCCCCGAGTGTGAGCACCTCGCTCCATTTGGGTTATTGACTCTGCTGCAGCAAAGTGAAAAGCTTCTAATCCAATGAGTTGCAGCACCAGAGGCGGGAACCCGCCTCAGTTTCAGTTATTAGAGGAGGTGATGTGAGTTTGCAGGAAAGTCAGAAGGAGCCTATCAGAAGGACGGTAACTGTGCATGGAGCTCACGCTGTCTCAGATCCAACATGGCCGATTCACACCTTCCTGAAACACCAGTTGCAACTACTACTATAAACTATGCTTTGCCCACTTTATTCAAAGAAATGCTATTTCACTGGTGTCCTCTGTTTTCACTCGCTCACTGTTAAGCCCAGACTGCTCTGATTGGCCAGCAGGACCATACTCTCGTGATTGGTCAGCTGCTCTCGGACCTCTCAGTCACTGATCACGATTTGTGACATCAGAAGAAGAGTAGCAATCGAAATGGTTTGCACACCTGCACCCACAGAACACTCATGCAACCCACTCAGGAAATGTGGGAGAAGCATCATGTGACTTCTGTGTGGATCAACCGCTGTCACTGGCAACACACGGCGTCACCCTCACAAGTGTGAGCAACACTGGTATATGAGTGTGTGTGTGTGTGTGTGTGTGTGTGTGCTGCAGAGCCAAGATGGTGAACTCTGAGGGTGAGACGTGTCCTGCATTGACTTTAAACTGTTCAGTGCACGAGGCAGGTAAATGTAGAGCAGAGCATCTTCGGAGGGGAACTTCTCAAACTATCACACAACTCTTTCATCATCATCATGCAAATGGGCCAGTGCACCTACATTTCATTTTGGATGTCACCCAGTTTCAGGCTCGTGCAGTTTACTGGGTGAACGTGAAAATGAGGTGAGAGAGTCCTGAATAATTCAAGCTCCAAGGCACGGAGAGAGAGAGAGAGAGAGAGAGAGAGAGAGAGAGAGAGAGAGAGAGAGAGAGGAGAGGCTATGTTAATGCAGAGAGGGAGAGAGAGAGAGAGAGAGAGAGAGAGTGTGAGGGAGGGAGGAGGGGGCCTGGAGATGAAGCACGGCGACGATAGTAAAAGTGAAAAAGAAAGACATGAGCGAGAAATGAGGAGCACGTACTTTATCTTTGAGTGTGTGTGTGTGTGTGTGTGTGTGTGTGTGTGTGTGTGTGTGTGAGAGAGAGAGAGAGACAGAGAGACAGAGTGAGAGAGGGGAAGACATAGGAGAGAGAGAGAGAGACGGAGTGAGTGAGAGACAGTAAAAGAGAGAGGGAGACGGAGTGTGTGAGAGACAGTAAAAGAGAGAGGGAGACAGAGAGAGAGAGAGAGAGAGAGAGAGAGAGAGAGAGAGAAATGAGAGCAGTGGGGCGTCAGTAGAGTCTCTCCTCCTCACCCTGAAGGTGATTTTCCATTGTTTTGGGTTGTGGAGAAGAGAAGACACATTTTCCTCTCGAATTTCTGAATCTGTTCTTAACCTTGCAGCAGTTATCTCAGCTTGCCTTTAAATTCTTTGCATAATTAGTCGCTCCATGCGTTTATTCCTCCACATCTCATTATGTCACAATCTACTCAGCGCAAATGGCAGAGTTACGCTCAAACGCTCCCAGGTGCAGTTTAACTGTACGTGTCTGACAGGAGTAAACATGCAGCGCTGAAAACGTTGTCATGGTTCATTTAAAGCCCATTAAAAATAATCGAGTTTCAAAGCCACAAACATTTTTATGGAAAAATACAGTAAAAGAAAAGTCGTTTACATGACTGACGATACACAGGCATGTTCATCGTCAGTGACAGTTCCCATATATAGAATATATATATATATATATATATATATATTTTTTTTTCTTTTAATCCAGAACGCCTTGATAAGAATATTTAGTCAGACAAAACGTTCCGGCAAACATGTGTCAACACTTAAAAGCAGATGTGCCCACATTCAGAGGTTGGCTGGTGTGTTGTTCTGATCCTCATGGATCACTGCCCAAACCTTAATGAGCGTTCACATCATACCACAGCAACTGAAGTGGAGCCTGATCATTGCAACAGAGGAGTTCAGGATCTTTCTCTCCCAACAGAATGTAAAGGGGAATTTGTTGGCAACCGCACGAGCACCAACTCTGAGATCAGCAGCAGAGTCAGAGGCCTTTCCCAGCTCTAATCAGCACTGATGGGAACACAACGCCCCGACGGACATGCTAATTTCCTCAAAGTCGTATAGTGACAAACGTTTCTTCCTCATGTCCGGGGCAACACCGTAAACTCTTTTAGCAATTTATTCACATGGATAACCTGATTTTCCAGGGCTTTTTATTCAAACCAGGCTGATGGTATATGGGGAGATTGATATAAGAAACTGCAACACACCTCCAGTCCAGTAGGTGGCAGTAAGAAAAGCAGGGGAAAAATCAAGCATAACAAAGCCATAAAAATGGCCTGTGGCATCACTGATGCCGAAATGCCAGGATGGAGGGCGTTAATAGCTTGTCAGCTATTTGACTCCGTCATGATTTTGTCGGAAACGCCCAAGGTTTCTCAAAATCGCGGCTAAATGATAAAAGTCGCTGCGATGGAAAAGGAGCTAATGACACACATCCATCTTGCGGCCCCTAACTTGCTAATAGCTATTATTGCTGGTTGCAAAACTTATTTTTTAACAACTTGGATCAGCCAAATTCCCTCTTTTAGTATTTCATCGTTCACATCAAGATGCAACACCTTATGGTGTTGGTTACCACGGTAACACTGTCAACAGAGCCAACACTGAGCTCTGTGGTGCCGCGGCCAGTGAGTTCAAGTCGTCAGACACATCAGTAAATAAAAACACCACAGAGCAGAAGAGCTGCTGATGTGAAAAGGTGTTTCCACACATGAATCTGAGTCAGGTGCATCCTTACATTAAAGGTGCAGTGGGTAAGATTTGGTGACATCTTGTGGTGAAGTTGCAAGTTGTATCCATTACCATATCATTAAAAGTCAAGCGATGTTTAGTGCGTCCACTCTGGGCTCCTGTAAAAACATGGCGGCCCCCGTAGATAGGACCCGTAAATATACATTAAATGGCACATTTAAGGGTAATGGAAAAAAATATGTTTAGGTGATTGTAAGTCCACGAAGAATTCAGTATAAAATTGTTTTATGATATTTTTTAGAAATGATCGAAATCGTTCACACTGCACCTTTAATGCGATGCCTTTGTTTCAAACCCAGTGGTGAAAACAGATGTGCTATGGTTCCCCGGTCTCGCCTCTGTCATGTGTTGCGGCACCTTTCAGACGTGACTGAACAATCTGGTTAATGTTTGAGCTGATCACCGTCCGCCTTTGATCTTCAAAGACGCCGACAGCATGTATTGTCGGTCCCCGGTCACGGCAAACAACGCTGGGAATAAAGTGACTTAGTGGCTTTTGCACTTTGCACCGTCTCTGGAGCGAGAGCTCACGTTCACACGTGGTAGACACGGACGCACACACGCACACACACACACACACACACACACTCACACACACACAGGGTTTTCTTCAGGTCTTCAGCCGCCAGTGAGGGACGGCCTCGCTTTTCTCCTTAAGAACCTCCTGAACTCTTATCTGTGTTTATGGCTCGTTTTATAAACGGCTGGGAAAAACAGGTCACGTACGGCCCAGACCACTGACCCTCCCTCCCGCCTCGCGTTCGAATTCCTGCCATATCTGTGAAAACACGACCGTGGAACCGGCAGGAACCGTAAGCAAAGCTCCAACTGTAAGCAAACACTGGACCAGCAGAGAAGATGCAGACGCGGGGCAGCAATTAGAACCCCACCTCTGTGGATGCTTGCCACGCGGCGCCGGGATCACCGGAGGCTATTTATTTCTGCATGCGTGCCGACATGTGTCCGCATGTAGCCGCCGTGCCTCTGTGCTCTCATGTCGCACCTGGAGCCTGTGCGTGGGCCGGCGAGAGTTCCAAGGTTATAGGCGTTTCAAGTTTGACAGCTGCCTGACATGTGCACGTTCGGCCCCTGGGTCAGTGTTCACGGACCCTGAGTGCCCTCACTCACAGTGCTGAGGAGCCCTCATACACTACACAGAGTGGCCACGTTGTGAGGCACACCTTACAGGACTCCTCACCCTTTTGTGTGGAGGACGGGGGCGAAAAAGTCGACACCCGGCCACGTGCATCATCGTCTTCCGTGAGTTAAAGGTGCAGTGTGTACGGTCATGTGGTCACTTCAAAAAAGATTGCAAAACAATTGCATGCTGACATTTTCATGAGTTTATAATCACCTCAATGTTTTCTTTTCTCCGTTGCCCTTAAATGAGCCCATTAATATGAGGAGCGGCTCCTCTCTGCGGGGGCCGCCATGTTTTCACAGTGGCACAGAGTGGACGTACGAAACCTCTTTGAGTTTTGATGACAACCAAAGTCTTCCGTAGGTTCTCCTGTATGCTCAGAAGGGGGTGGTGATGGATACAACATGCAAGTCCACCTCTAGAGGTCACCAATTATTACACTCTGCACCTTTAAGAAAACAATATACTGCAGTATTCATGCTTTGTCCCATCCTCTCATTTGGGTACAATGGATACATGATATAGAACGTAATGAATTCACTCTCATGCTCGTAAAACCAGTCTGAGATGACCTAATGCCTCGATGTATCGGGTTCCTGCCGTGTGATTGGCTGACGGGGCATTAAAAGTTGAACAGGTGTGCCTGATAAAGTCCTCATACCGTTGGTACTCCATTGTTTTGTTGTGCACAGGAAGCTCCCACAAGCAGATTCGACCCGACATTGTCGCGTGTATTCGTGGTTCTGCATTGCCGCGCGCGTCGTGATACAGTCGCGCCACCAATGTGTCTTCGTACTGTGTTTCCACGCCGAGCGCCGCTGACTGCAAACAATGGCGACAAAGACAGCTGTTGTTGTTTAGAGCAGTCGTTAAAGTTCTTCTCACGGGGCTCTGAACCGGCCACGGAGCCACGCTAAGCGGCAGGAATGGTGAGCATTCATCGTATCAGCCGGAGGTTTGGTGGTCGGTCTGTGTGGCTTTCCAAGATATCAGCCATTGTGGAACAATGGAACGTTCCTAGAATAGCGTAGCTTTGCAGTGCTTGTCGTGCTCACTCCAAGTCCCATTAGTGTGACTGGACGGGGGAGGCGGGGGAGGCGGGGGAGGCGGGGGAGGCGGGGAGGGGGGGTGGAGAAATCAGCACATCCAGCATGATAGCCCTTTAAAGTTACTGTTAGTAAGTCATTCTTGTTTGTGGAAATCCTCTTTGCATTCCGATCACAACTAGTAATTACGTTTGGACTGGATGACTTGATTGGTCGGGGCACCTGTCAGTCACCAACCACAGTGGCTTCCCATCAGTCGTTGCCATGGAGACTGAGGCAGGGACAATGGCCATGAGTTCGTGAAAGAGTCAGAGAAAACGCTGGCACTTGTCTGGAAGTTGTAAGGGCTGAGATGTAGCGACTGAATATACTGGACATTCAAAAGTGTTGCCTCTTTGCATTCCGATCACGACTAGTAATTACATTTGGACTGGATGACTTGATTGGTCGGGGCACCTGTCAGTCACCAACCACAGTGGCTTCCCATCAGTCGTTGCCATGGAGACTGAGGCAGGGACAATGGCCATGAGTTCGTGAAAGAGTCAGAGAAAACGCTGGCACTTGTCTGGAAGTTGTAAGGGCTGAGATGTAGCGACTGAATATACTGGACATTCAAAAGTGTTGCCTGTTCCTGTTCCTCCCTTTCCATTCATCTACCTCAGCTTTAAGTGTGAGCAGCTGCAAACAGATGAGAACAAAAATAGTCCATAGTCTTGAGTCATTAAAGGACCTGGGTGAAACCTCTGCTCTCAGAGCTTGTTAGATTGCTGCAGTGACATCATCACAAGGCTCCAACGGAGGTGATACGTGTGACAAATGATGCGTCTAGTGTCGAATCCCGGGAGATCTTGAAGCTCTCGATGTCAACTATCGGGCAGCGGACGAATCTGAGAGCCAGTCGTTGCTTGTCACGAGAAGCAATTGGGTTTTTCGTAGAATTCCAGTATGACTCTGATTATAGATCCGGACAGGCAGAGGAGTCCACACTGTGTATCTCAGTGTGATGTACAGATCGCACAGGTAGTCTGTGCTGAGGGAGAAACACTTCCCACTCCCACAGAGGGAAACCATCAAATGAGTCTAAGTGTGACTTTCAGCAGCATCATCAGAGAATGAGTCTCGAGTGGAACAAGTGGATCGTTTTCATTCCAGCTCATTTCAACACATTCGGAGGCAGCTCCGGTTTCACCTCTGGCGGTGATGAAAGGTGCTCGCGCCCCAGAAAAAGGCTCGAATCCCTCCCGAAAAGTCACAGTTGGTGAGCGTGTTGTAGGGTTCAGGCTCCTCTGGGCGAACTGAGTATTTCTGCGGCGGCGGTTTTGTTTCACTGCTTTGGCTACGACTTGTAATGCAACACAGATCCCCGCTCACTGCACGGCTTCGTGGTTGCAGCCAGTGTCTGAGTGTGTGTGTGTGTGTGTGTGTGTGTGTGTGTGTGTGTGTGTGTGTGTGTGCAGGTCTCGCACCAGGAGTGGAACCTCGATCTGGGTGTTATAGAAATGGTTTGGTCAGAAGCCATGTCGGGTTGTTCCGTTGGCCTCTGGCCTGACTTCACTTCCTCCTGTCCGCCTGACTGGTGCCTGCGCTCTGCGCTGACCGTGGCAGCTCCATCACAACACCAGAATGTCAGGAGAGCATCAACATCAGCAGATTATCATGGTTATCAACAACCGCAGTTATGCCACATTCTGCTGAGTGTAGCACATGTGGGCTTTTTCTACATCAGGGGCCATGAACTATGAGCACAGAGGGGCCATTTACAGTGTATGTCCAAGTACGATTTCTGATTCATATATACGTATATGTGTGTGTGTGTGTGTGAGACAGTGGGTTGTGGCCCCTTGCCCGTCACACATACACATACACAGTATATAAATGCACACACCTACACAATATACGGAGAACGTAGAGCATCACGAGTTCTCGAACTCCATGCAAATGTATGTTGCAGACAGGTTTCGCCATGGGAAGGGTTCAGGGGGTGCATTTGGATTTATGTGTATTCGTATGACGCATTGTTTATTTTCATGGACGTTTGTAATCATGTGCACTCGGATGAGATGACGAGCGCGTGTGCCATACATAGTGTGCGGTGAGCACAATGCATGTTGGGTAAGGGAGACTGCCGTTGACCGTAGCTTTGGCCTTAGTGGAAGATCTCAAACTGTTATGGTTCATTATTTTGCAAGAAACTCCCGACGACTCGCTGGATTGTGGGTTGCCAGGTTGTGAGTCCATCGCGCGCCGCGCCGCGCCGCACTCACTCGACAAACACAGCGTGTCACAGATAAATCCCTCCCTGAGAGGTTCTCCCCTCAATACAGAGCAGAAGGATTATTTGCCTCCTCCCTCGCAGCGTTTCACCGTTCCATCATCTGGACGTAAGTGACGCTGTCTGTACCTGTGTGTTCACATCTGGTGATGAAAATGTCTCCTTCCAGCCGGAGCGCTGCTCTCTCAACAGCTGCTGATAATTGGTGCAGCAGATCAGATCCAAGCGGGTCGTTCCCTCTTTCTACCTGTCACACACACACGCACACACACGGACTT
>JAFBJT010108951.1:80012-90053 GCA_016785325.1 Chascanopsetta lugubris
GGGATGAGCCATTTCCTCATCATCCGTCATGAAGATGGAGACTTTGAGTGAAAGATGCATTAAGAAAAATGTTTACGCTGCTGTAACACGTGCAAATGTAAAATATATATATATATATATATTATATATATTATATATAATACAAAAGAGGCTGCCACAGCAAACAGCTGAAAATGTAAATAAGACTTCTCAACTGGAAACAACCAAACATGTTTAATATGGAGCGTTTGTCCTTCAGCACTTCACATGTCCTGCCAAACCTAACAGCCTCAAAGTATCCACACAACAATGATGGATAACCTCTGGATTACAATGTTGGGCTGAGGATGGTCAGAGACTATTTTTATTACGCTGCCTGAGGTTTCAACAATAACTGGATTTATTTGTGTGTTCCTAAGACTTAGGACAAAACCCCCTAAACGCAACACAAACACAACACCCCGAAAGAAACTCTTGTAATCTCACCGTTTGCCTGGGTTTTCATTCTGTATTTACACAGCACTTAAGAGCTGCGGCTTCACAGAGCAGCCATTTCAACACTGACAACATGGCACATGTACAAGTGTGTTACATATGTTGACTTCACTGTAACTTGGTGATTTTCAGTGGCGATACGGCCAACACCAAGCTCACCAAACAACGTTCAACTCAAATGATGGGTTACAGGTCTGGGGAATTGATTATCAGAATAACAGGAATACTAATAATATAAATGTTTACAATAATGATGGCGGGAAAAATACCACAAAACTATTAGGTGCTAACAGCAAGCTGACTATTTAGCTGAGTCTGAAGGCAAACAGAGATAACTACACATAAACAATCAATCGAACAGGTGCTACTAGCCAGCTAATGGCTAGCTAGCTACGTAGTAAACAACCAGAGCTACTACAGTTAGCTTGCTACTAGCCCGTTATCTTACCTTGGGGGAAGCACGTAACCTTGAACGACGCTGCGTCTCTCCTGCTGACACTGGGTGAACTCCTTATGTGTCCAATAATCCCGCAAAATGTCCGGGGAAAATGACACCCGGTCATCCTCACCGTGAAGGCTTCTCACCTGCGAACCTGCTCGTCCCTGATGATTGCACCCGGAAGTGACAGGTGTTCTGATTGGCTCACTAGTAGCAGTAATTGCGGTGTATGTTTTGACCTGTAGAGGGCAGCACCCCGACAACATGTGACGTCAGCAGTAGAAGATTCATCCAATAAACACGTGATTATTTTTAAATGATTTATACTCTTGGTTTAGTGAACAGAATCAATTAAGTTATAGCAAAGCAGTGAGAGTTTCCATTAAAAATTAAGAATAACGTGGGAAAGTATAAATGTATATTATTACAGAAGATGTTATTCCTTTATTGGGCCTAGATAAGATGTAATTATTTCTTATCCTTTAAAAGATGTTTATTGAAGCAGATTAAACAGAAGAGTATGAGGAGGAGCGATATCAGCCTTCCTGCACGGCCCATTTGCTTTTATCACAATACAACATGGCTGACATATGGAGCGCGTTAATCAATGACACATCTCCAGTTACGCTGACTGACTCGAACAAAAAACAATTTTTATGATTATAAAAATAAAAACATCTCATCCCGTTATTCTCAAATGCACTGTAAAATAACCCACTGTAAAACTGCCACTAAGATGTTGAAAGATTTAGCATCATTTAAATAAGTCCTTTGTTTGCATCCAGTAACAACAAACCCCATGTGACGACAAATAAGACATCACATCCTCAGATTCACTGACACTTAAAAAAAAAAGTAAAGGTTTATTTCACACTTTTCCATCTGACTTCAAAAGGTTTCCACGAATCACAGGAAATATGAGTTGATGAAATCTGGATGAAAAGTGCCATATTTCTGTCCTTTCATGTTTCTTACTAATCATCGACACGATGAATATTATGGGATTGGCAAAACACAAGCCTTAGA
The DNA here is from genome assembly GCA_016785325.1 of Chascanopsetta lugubris. Lineage (NCBI taxonomy): Eukaryota > Metazoa > Chordata > Actinopteri > Pleuronectiformes > Bothidae > Chascanopsetta > Chascanopsetta lugubris. The sequence goes on from JAFBJT010108951.1 coordinate 81,952, forward strand.
TTTGAGGGGTAATAGAGCAGCCATTGTTCGGGCGACGCGCTACAGCTCGGTACCGGCTGCGAACATTCGCCGCGCTGTCATCGCCGCGGCCGTAATTGATTATTACTGTTCTTTCTGTGCAACAAAGTGAAGGGCTGTACTTCAGCAGAGGGTACGACTCCCACCTTGGCTTCACATGACGGCGCGGGGCCACGCCGTAACTTTCATGTCGACGACAGCCTCGGAGCAGTGGCGGAGCAGCCGGGGCCCGTTTCGCTGGCTCCGCCAAGAGCAGGCAACAGTCCAAACCCAATCCCGACTGTCGATCACGCTTTAGATTCCAGTTACCGTCAAACACGGCCACACAAACATCCGCGGGGCGGTTCTGTGTGTGTGTGTGTGTGGGGGGGGGGGTCCGTTTTCAAACGGAACATGATTACACATTAAGGAGGGAGCAGCGATAGCTTCAAGCACAAACAATGGTCTGGGTTTGTTTGGTGATGATGATGACGGGAGGAGGAGGAGGCGACACGATTGTTGGGAGAATTCACTGGATGTATATTAAACATTTCCATCGCGTACGTGTGATGACATGCTCTGTGTCACTCCACCGTGAGATGCTGCAGAGGCTAATTAGATGTAACATTTCCAACCCATAACCTCTCTCTCTCTCTCTCTCTCTATGCAGTCTCAAACACACACACACACACATTCACCGCTCCGTTTTCCACATATAGAGCACACTCTCACCGTACTGGAACCTTTCACGCAGCGAGCGACACTGACTTTATACGCCTTCAAAGCATACCAGCCTTCCAGCATAGATTTATTTGTGCTGTACGTCAGGATAAATCCCAGTCTGTTGGGTTGTAAATTAAGACCTGGGTCAGTCTGCTGACCATTGATGGTGGTCCGGATCTCCCAGTAAGCGCAGTGATGTCTGCCGCTGTTCCTGGGTGGCCCTCGCTCGCTGCCGCCGCCGCCACTGCTGCTGCTGCTGCTTTGAACGGCCCTGCTGTATAAAAGCCTGCACAGAAAACACACTTTGAAGAGATATCAGAGGTCGCATACTCCAGAGAGGTGGTGTTAATGATATGAAATACGATACCACCCACACCCCCCCCCATCCCGACCCCCACCCCATGTTTCTGACACGGCACATGTGAGCGATACGGAGGCAGTTAACAATCATGCGTGTGCGGCGCAGAATGAACAATCATGGAATCATCACCCGCGTGTCATGTGGCGGCCTCCATCGTGAAACACGATGCAACATTTCGCCCTGATGCGATGCGACGTGGAGGGGGAGCCATGTCTTGGCGTGACATCTGCGACCGTAACCGAAGTCTGGCAAACCAGAGGGCTGGGAAATTCTGCTGACGTTACAGCCCGATGAGTGGAGGAGACACATGAACTCAAAAGACAATATTGACAGTGTAAACCCGGTTAGCGTGCCGCTGATCTGCGGGGGGAGAGCAGATGGGAATCATACCCCGACGCAGCGAACATGGAATAAAAAACACGAGAGGATAATATTGTTTATAGCCGCGCAAAGATCATATCGCCGGATCGGAGCGACTGGTGTCCTCACCGTTCTTCCGCCAGCCCATCTTTGGAAAAACCCACATCCCGTGGCAGTGAGCAATAAACGTGCTGCAGTACACGAGCTACGACTCGACACATGCCGTGTTTTACAGGGTGGGGTTTGAAAGTGATTAGTCCGCTCACCCCCGCCCCCCCCCAGTTTTACAGGAATCACCCTCAGAGGACGGAGACAGAAGATGTGAGTCGTCCTTCGACCACATCCTGAGAGACAGACGTGAAAAGTCAGTGGAAAACAAACACACCACAAAACTCCGACGGGGGGTGGGATCAGACTGTGTCAGGGTGGAGAAAGCGTGCGCGAGTGGAGTGTGTTTCTCACGATGGTGCACGTGTGACACTGCGGACGACCACAGGCACACGTTTGTGTCTGAGCGTCCAGAATTCATAAACACCACGCGGGACATGTGCAACCAAATGGTTTTTAATGAAGATAACAGCATTCCTTGTTTTCCGTCCGGGACTACATCTTGTACGAGTGCATATCATTAAGTGTTTTTCCTACGTGTGCTGCCGTCACCGTCACCAGGCCTAGACTCCACGCGGAGCTTCGAGTAGCATGCTATGCTAAAGAGCAAACACAGGTAAAGGTTGTGTTTTATTCTCCTCGTGTATTGTTTTTTTAATCATACACTTACAATGTCTATGAAATATCTGTGAAAAAAGTATACAATCTTTTTTTTTTTCTCCTCTCATTCGTGTGAATTAGAAAAATAAGTGTCTCTATATGCTCATATTCAAAATGTCCAGTGGTTTTGCATAATAGTTGGATGGGATGGGTGTCCGTGGTCATCCGTCACTATAGGCCTGTGAAGAAACCAAAGACAAAACATCAGTCTCCTAGAAACCAGAGTGAGACACATGCGACCACTAATAAGAAATAGAACGGGGGCCAATTACTCCGAAACAGCCATTTCACATTGAAACATGTCGCCGGTGAACACGAGGTGGAAAATGAGGCCCGCTGCCGCCCGCCGGAGCTTCCAACCGCCGTATTTCATAAGTTCTGGGAGGGCGGCGATCGGGGTGACTTCAGCTCCCGGCTGGAGCTTTGCGTTTGGTTACCGTGGCGATGCTCCGGGCCTCTCTGATAGCCAAGGAGCGGCCGCCGCGCTCTCAGATGTGCCTCCAGGCTGGCACACTGACACTGGGAACTGTGGGCACCTCGGGAGCCACAAGAAGGGGAACCGCAGACGACCTCAAACCAGACAGGCTTTCTCCTGCTCCCAAATGTTGACGCTGAGTGTTTGACGCTGTCTGCCGCGTGTAAACTCAGAGCTCCCAGTGACTTAATGGAACTGGGCAGCGCCGCTCGTGCCTCCGCACATGGCCGACCTCTACCAATCACGTATCGGCGGCGGCTGCGCCCTCCATTTAGTCCGTGACGGTAATTGAACGGACCGTAAACCAAGGTGGAGGCCCTTTCACGGTGCGTCGCCCACTGGTAGTTATTTGGGTAACGTGTTGTGGCTCTGCGGATGAGGTCACTGTCGGACACTGAGACACACTCACCGTGAGCCAGTCGCTCACAGTGACAGACGCCGAGGCTGTTTCTGCTCAAAGCTTGGACGCGGGACATCGTGAAGTCAATTTGTTTTGTTTTTTTTAGGCGGTGACGCCTCCTCCCGACCGTTCAGACTCTTACCTGAAAACACAGACCTCTTATTGGCATCTCGTGCACCACCTGTGAGAGTGAAGAGAGAAACATATATATATGTGTCATATAAAGTGTCCCGATGACTCGCAGCCAAGAGTTTTGACACCTTGAGGGACCGGTTTGACTTTGTTTATACTTTCTCTAAACATTTAGTAACCTGCTAGCGCGGCACAAAGTCTAGAAACACAAACTGCAGCTGTTCAAGCCTTCACGATCATTACATAAACACTCAGAGCAGCTGAGATCGAATGTGGATACTAACACGACAGGTGGCAGAACAGGTTGTCATGCTTCCTCCGTGTACGTAGATGGGACGAACCCCAAACCAAGAATTCACAGGACACATCGAATACATTCGCTTCAAAAGACGGTTTCCCTCATTAAAATGAGCTCTTCTCAGTTGTTCAGGGCCGACAAACTTATTAGTATCTCTGATATCTAAAACAGATGGGCATGAAGAGCAGAAGGCCTTAGAGTCTCAAACATTGCATGATCGCACAGAGCCTTTATCAGAGGCTCATTCACTCCGAGGAGGAGTGAGTGAAAACATCTGCAGCAGAGCTAAAGTTTTCAAAGTTAATCGAATGAACGCGCCGCCGATGATCAGATTAAAAACTCAAGATACACACAGACGCATCCGCGCCGATGCACAGCGGCCAAAATGCCCCGTTTGACAGCCGAGACCGACGCGTGATTGGTCGACTGTGCGTAGCGCTGCTCGCTGCCTTCCACGAGCTCATTACTTCACAACTCGGGGCTCGGTGTTTCACCTCAGCACACAGACTGCAGGAGGTGAGGAATAAATCAACAAGCCCTCCACTTAGTGGACAACCCCCCCGCCCCGCTCCACCTCTTGAACCGCAGCCACCCCTTCAAACATCACATCGTTTAATAAGCTTTTTGCCGGGGCGGTTGCCATGTCGACCGCGCGCAACAACACAGTCCCGGCAATTAATTGCAATTTGGATCACGCTGCGCTGACTCCATTAAACTGTGTTGACAGGTGTGTGACAACATTATGATTTACTTCCCCCCTCGACGCGTCCGTGCTGTGCTCGGGGACGTGGCCGCGTGAGGACAGAGGCTTTGCCAGCCAGAGAGGGAACGCGCCTCTTTCATCTCCGTCGCGGTGCGTGTGGTTGGCGCATTGTAAAAGTTTATAGAATAACAGGAAATACCTATGGATTTTCTTCCCCCCCACACGTTATTTAACTCTCTCTGTCTTTCTCTCTCTCTCTCTCTCTCTCGCCACACGTCTGGCAGAGCCTCGCACATCTGCTGGGATCGTGGGGGGGTGGGGGGGGGGGGGGGGTCAGGGGGGGGGGGGGGGGGGGGGGGGGGTGTCACACTGTACATGAAGGGACACAGTCACGCAGCCATGTGGACACGACGTGAACATGACGACCGCGAAATGAGGTGAAATCACAGAGTGTAAACAAAGATGGACGCCGCGTCCGTGACGTCACCCGTTGGCTTCTGCTTTTTAAGCCGACTGTGGCCGACGCTGAACTCCTACTACTTCCTGGTTAATCCGAAAACGGGGCAACGAGGCGGAGCACGCACGGAGCTGAGGGTGGGCCCACGGTGCCATCACTTCCCCTACAGTACATGCCAGGTCGGCCCAGGGGTCAGTCAAGAGGCCACGCCCCTAATTAAACACGATTTCAAAAGGTCAATACATTAAAATTAAGCGAGTTAGGAAAAAATCTACCCCCATGTGACTGACTGAGACCAACCCTGTAGTCGATGGGGCTTGACTCGCTCTTGGAGCCGGCCTCCAGTGGCCACCCTGTGAACTGCAAGATGCTTCACTTCAGGATTGGTTTTTCACATGTTCCAGAGGAAATGGTGAAACTCGAATCACACAACAATTACAAGGAGTAACTGGCTGCAGCAGTGGAAGGTTTCTGTGACGCTTTCCCTGTGTCTCTGTTTGTGAAAGCGATTTGTGGCATAAACTCAGCGTTCGGTTGCCAATATACAATTTCATGTCATGAATTCAAAAGGTCGAATAATTACAGCTGAAAAGACAAAGAAAAAAATAAAATCGATTTTAATGTCTCCACGGACTAATAAAATCACTCTCATGTTCAACACACACGCACACACACGCACACACGCACACACGCATACACACACGCACACACGCATACACACACACACACACAGACATACAAACCAGATTGGAGTGAACAGTCCTGTGGGCTCGCTCTCACGCCAGAAAACGCTTTGTCACGTCTTGTGGCTGTTCACTCTCCTTTCCTCTGTCAGTCTCTCTCTCTCTCTCTCTCTCCCCCCCCCTCTCTCTCTCCGTGCGCTGGAGCCACCTCTAACTCAATATGTGGCTTGTATCCTTTCTCAACACGCCGCTAACCACTGCCAAGACTCAGCGCTCGGCCCCCAAGGGCTATTAGGGAAAATGTATCCATTTATTTTGCAAGATACGCATTTGGCAAAACAACGACCCCCCAGAGGACCGTGTCGGGGGCGAGGGGGGGTGGGGGGGGGTTGGGGGTCCTCCATGTTGTGTTTCCATGTGACAACCATTTGCAGGCTTGATCTTTGTTTGACTGGGATTCTTGTTTCATAACATCAATGAAAAGTGTCTCTCTGAGGCCCACGTGCACTTGATTTCCAGATGGAGTAGCTGATGCTCTGTTTTCGGAGAGAGCAGGGCCAAGATCATTAGAGGAGCTTTTCCGAAAAATGGATGAATGTCACCGCTGCATGAGGATTAACAGGTCTGCCTCAGAGTCGACAGGATCTTTGCTGAGTGGCGAGTCAGCCACACGCGCTTCCCTCCACGAGCCAGGTAACCATGACATCACTCATTCATTCGATGTTTCAACAGTATCTTATTATCTAACTGTTGCCATGACAGATTATATCCATGTGCTCGCCCATTCATCTGACAACTACGCCACTTAACCAGTGAGGGTCGGGGGGGGGGGGGGAAAATGGAACCCGGGGGGGGGAAACTGGAACCACACCCAGCGAGAAGAGCTGAGTGAGAGGAAAAGTCGGGGTGACTCTGAACCCTGAGCAGCGAGCACCGACTCACGTTAAACCACACTGGTGCCATGTTTCTGTCTCTCCGTCTGCAGCTCGAGTCGAGGAAACGCGCCTAGCGAGCACAAAGTAGTCACGTGCGCAGCTACGCTTACTAATGCTCGTGGGGCTGTGAGATGCAAAGCTAAACCTGAGGACATACAAGGCCGACGACAGACACGTACAAATGCTGATGAGTGACGTCTTTATCTGCGTTTCTGAGCGCTGTGCTCTGTCTCTGTAAATCTAGCACTGAGCCCTAAATCGACCTGCTCTGCAGAATATATGTAATATTTACTCTGGTTGGTTTGCCTTTTTCATACGGCCGCGGCATAAATTCTGACAAACGTCTCGGAGGATCAGAGACGTTGAAGCCTTGGGTAAACCAATTAAGTGCGCACACAGTTGGCAGTCTGTTGGAGGGCACCGAGACTCCTCGCTCCATCCTGGCAAGAGCTGCGGCGATCACACCAAACTGCTGTACACACACGTGTGTGATTTACGATCCACCGCGCTCAAGGAGGTCTGATCTAATTCTGTCACATTCAGAGCAAAAGGAGTAATATGGCAAACTGTATCGCGGCCAGACCACGGCTCTGACTGGATTTATGACCCTCGAGAAAGGAGCGTTCATGTCTATTGACTGGGCCCTGATAGATATACAGCATATATCTCCAACCTGGAGCCAAGAGGAGAGGTTTTACATGGCATTTCAACCCCCCCCCCGGGGAATTCACCCCGACTGTGTCAGATCTTTATGCGTCGGCCCCCTTGAGTTTCCTCGCACATTAATCTTCCGTTTTTTTAAATAGATCTATTGCCACTTTAATGCATCAGCTATTCTCTGCGACATTTAAATAAGCCCCACGTCTTACAAAAATATCACGGGGGCGGAACCGGTCGGGTTTGAGAAATGTCGAGTCGACAGAAACATCTGGGGGAACCACCAGCGAGAGAGACTGGAGAGTGACTGAGCTTTTGCTTTGGTACGTGAAGAGAGAACAAACCAAGATGATAAATGTGTTGTGTTCTATTAGAGAGAGTCAGTCAAGAGGTGAAGGGAGTGTTGGGTGGGTGGGACACTCACTCTTATCCTGTTCGGGGGGCTCCAGGATATCACTGTCTGTGTCACTGGGGATGTGCCAGGGTTGTCTGATGGCCTGTAGCTGCTGGTAGAACTCATCCTGTGGACACAGATGACGGCAAAGGAATTTAAAAAATATTGTTATGCCAATCAGCCTTTAATCTACCAATTACCTGGAATTTACAATCATTCTTATCAAACATTTAAAATATATTTTCACTCCTAAAATGTCTTTTCATGGATACAGACAATACAGTGTTTATATAAAAGTCATGTGCATAGCATTACTCAAACCGTGATTGTTACCTTGCCCAGTTCTACTTGATCTATATAAACATAGATCCTGTCATTATTTTCTCATCCCTTTATATTCTTCTTTTCACTTATATTTTTTCATATCAAAAAGGATACAGTGTGTTGGGTATGGTGATATCTAGAGGTAAAGTTGCATGTGGAAGCTGAATAACCCTCATTTCTTCCTTCTTTTCCATGAATAAGACGGCCTACTATATTAATAAAATGTACAATATGATCATCTTATATGAAATTCCTGCCCATAGATCTGCACCCAATTCATTTTAAATTCATTAATATTGTTTTATTCTATTTTAGTCCGTCAGCGTCATGTTGAAGCTCGGTGGCACGGGTAGATTTTTCTGTGATTAATAAAATCCATTTCATCACTTTCATCTCTCTCTCTCTCTCTCTCTCTAAACCAGGCCTGCAATAATC